>PVJH01009578.1:0-62493 GCA_004026705.1 Nesogale talazaci
TATCAATTTAATCAGTGATTGACAGTTAAAATATATATTTAAATCATGGTGTTTTTCTTGAGAGAACTAGAAGAGTAAAATTATTACTATGCATTCTAGGATTTTGTCTATTTCTTTTTCAGACATTTTACTACATGGAAATGTGTATTAGGCCTAGTTGATTAGAGAAACAAATCCAGAGACTTGTATATGAAAGAGCTATTTATCAAGAAGTAATCAGGCATCAATAAAACATCCCAACACAGTCCATCCCAGGTCCGTAAGTGTGCTACAAGTCCATAAGTCCCTGTTCAGGCTCACAAAGTCACATGCGATGATGCAGAATGCAGGAACATCAAAGACTGGTGCATGAAAAGTCTTGTGGATCAAATGACAGAGAAAACATAACAGGGTTAGCACAGAACTCCATTGTCTGTTTTGCTTGTTAACAAGAAGGTGAAGGCGGTGTGGGGGTGGTGGTTCTTCTGAGGAGGTGATGCCCATGAGGAGGCACCATCAACCTGTGAACTGATTGACAGACTAGACTCCACCCCTGTACTTCAAGTTGACATAAGATTATATAATCACCACAAAACGTCAAATGAGGCATTTCAAAATTCAGGGAAAAAAACATACAGCTATGAAAGTTATCTTTTGGCAACTGAATCCAGAAAGAGTCTGATATTAAACATTATCCCATGTATTTTTTAGTTATGCAGTTTAATAATAATGCAGGGGATGCCAAAATATCCATTTAAAATTTTCATTACATTTTAATTTCTAGGCCCCCTGTAAATACACTCATTGATACAAATGCTATAAGGATTTCCAGAAATGGTTAAATATCAACAACTCTGACTGACTGATCTAGACAAGTAAAATGAAAAATAGTAATTAGTTTGGGAATTAAAATAATGTTTTGCAATGTACTTTAAAAATTATTGATTTTATGGTTGCATAAGCACATGTGGTGAAGAAAGCTGATGGTGCCCGGCTATCCAAAGATATAGTGTCTGGAGTCTTAAAAGTTTCAAGCAAAACAAGTGACCATCTAGCTCAGAAGCAACAAAGTCCACATGTAAGAAGCACACCCCTGTGTGATAATGAGGTGTCGAAGGGATAAAATATCAGGCATCAAAGAACAAAAAATCAAATCATTGTGAATGAGGCAGATTGAGTTCCCAAGATGCATCTGTAGGCAACTGGACATCCCCTAACAGAATGGTTGCAGGGAGGAGATGAGCCAGTCAGGGTGCAGTTTAGCAATGATGAAGCTACAACTTTGCTCTAGTAAAGTTCTTAAATGGTTCTTTCCTCCCCTACCCCACCTCACTTCCCCACTATCATGGTCCCAATTCTACCTTACACACTTGACTAGACCAGAGGATGTACACTGATACAGAAAGAAACTGGAAACACAGGGAATCCAGGACAAATGATCCCTTCAGGACCAGTGCTGAGAGTGGCAAAAGGGGGCACAAGGATCTACATATAACTGCCTCCCTGGGGATGGATAACAGAGAAGTTGATGAAGGGAGATGTTGGACAGTGTAATATATGACAAAAATAATAATTTATAAATTATTAAGTGTTCACAAGGAAATGGAAAGTGGGGAGGGAGAAAAAATAAGAAGCTAATAGCAAGGGCTCTAGTAGAAAGCAAATGTTTTGAGAATGATGATGGCAACAAATGTACAAATGTGCTTGACACAATGAATGAATGTATAGATTGTGATAAGAGTTGTACAAACCCCCAATTTTAAAAAATGTTGATTTTAATTGCAATCCATTATATATGACCAAAAGGCTTTCTTTGATTTTTTTCCCCTCAGTAAACATTATAACTTTTCTAAGGACAGAAATATTTCTTGTAACAGGAAGTTTGAAATTAAAAAAGCAATAAGAACAAAATATAAAATTATTTGTAATATTTCTTTATTCACCATTACTAACATATCTGATTTGTGGTTTTCAATCCCCTATTTAAAAACAAAACAAAAACCAAGACTGCCATCCTTGACTCTATAGGTCAGAGTAGAACTGCAGCTGCAGGTTTCCAAGACTGAAACTATTTTTTTAAACAGTTTTATTTGGCATATAATTCACATATTGTACATAATACACAATGCAATATTTCAGGCACATCAAAAGCAGTTGTACTATTAGCACCACAATACCTTCTTTGTCCTTTTACTCATCATTATTACCTACCCATTTCCCCACAACTACCCTGCTATACCTCCAAGGAATCCTTAATCCAGTTACTATTTCTATAGGTTTATGTATCCTGGATTTCCTATACAGAAAAATATTTTTAAAACAAGAAAAATAAATAATAATAACAAAGTAAAACATAAAAAACTTAATAGAGAAGAAAGCAAAAAATGATAAAAAGAAACTAGAACAAGTTTAAAATTGATCAAAATGGAGATGTGTTAGGCAGGGTCCTTTTAAGAAACAAAACCAGGACACTTGTCAATTATATACATATATACATATACATACACATATATATGTGGGGATAGGTTTATAGAGTGAGAAGGAGTGTCACAGCTAATTAGTCCACACAGCACTACAGAGAGTTCAGAGGAAGGATTGCAGATCCGGTGATAGTAGAAACATCTTAGCACTGGCATGAGTCTCCACGTGGCTCCAGGTCCAAGGCTCTTGCTGCTATCAGCATGGCCCATGTGTCTTGTCAATAAGAGTCTCTCAGGGAGTGAACCTGTGAACTACCGCCAGTGAACTACTTATCTCCTTAGTTCCTTCAAATGAGATAATCAAGCTGCAACCTGATTCACAGGATAAACTCCACCCCTTCACTCGTAATTCTCTCAAATTGATAGCACATTATACAACTACCACAAAATGCTAGCGATGGAAGGTGACAGGATCCACCACCTCAAATTCAAGTGATGGATGCGCCAGCAGTGTGGTGGTGAAGCATTTCTCCAAAGATCCTCAAACTCTAGTGACGTGATCCATGGCTTGGCTTGGTCTGCAGTTTGTGTAGCTCACAGGTTCAGGCAGAGAACTAGCTAAAGCTGCAGCTCCCTACAGCACACTCTGATCACCAAAAAGCAAGAAGGGGCGTGGGGGAGGCAACCCTTGCAGAGCCATTTTCCTCTTCGGTCTCCATTGAAACTGCAACCTGAATAATCTCACACACTTTTATTGACCAAGTTGACACAATAAACCAACCGTATGTACTCGTGTATGCGTTGAGGTTTTCAGCACGTTTTAATGCAGTTTCTCTGGTAAAATTAGGTGCTTCGGCTGATATTTGGGTGAGCTTATACTCGAGTATATACAGCAACTATCACAGGAAATCTAATGATAGGGTATTAAATTTTAATCTAACTTCATCTGCAATAATCCACCTTCTAATGCAGGACTGGGTCTCTTTATGGGAGTAGAAAGCCTCTGCTTTCTCCCATGCGCCAGCTTTTGGTTATGAACTGCAAAGCTCGTGGTTGGCAGCCCAACACAGAGCTCACTATGTAATCACCTGTTACAAGTTTATATGTTTAAAAAACCAAACAAAGTCATAAAGTCTATCCTTACTCATAGCTACCTATAGGACAGAGTGGAACTGCCCCAACCAGTTTTCAAGACTGTAAATATTTATGAAGGAAGATTGCCACATCTTTCCCCTGAGTGAAGCTGTTGAGCTTAAACCTTTCAACTTCGGTTAGCTGCGGAGTGCTCTAACCACTGTGCTGCCAGAGCTCTCTACAAGTCTGTATAAACATTAACATTTTGTCTTTGACATTGTTATCATGTGTGTAAGATTGGTTCAGAGTTTGCTTTCCCTACAGACTTAGGAAATCATTAGGAACCACTGCTGCATGTATTATAACACTGACAGTGCCTAGTAGTGTCTAGCTCATAGTAGATCAAATATCAAAAATGGAATTCTTCCTATTTTTAGGTATATATTTTTTAATTTTTAAAGTACTCTAAAATATATGTGGTGTATTTTTTTCAAATGAGAAACCATTTATGAGCAATTAGAATATTATTTCAGATTATCTAATTATTAATACCTTACTCTAATTGTATTTTGAACAAAATATGATGAATACTCAGAAAAATCCTTCAAAACAAAATATATATTCCAAGCCAGATCATGCTTACAAAGCACAAAATCAATAGAACCAAGTATGAATATCAAACAAAAAACCATTATGTAAATATCAATGGTACTTTACAAGCTTATAGTACAACATCTCTCTTATGACAATTTCTCACTAGGAGAGTCCTTGGATTCCAATGTTCATATCAGGATAACTTATTCTAAATAAATTAATAAGGTAAATAGGACAGAATAAACCATCAGCCTATTGAGAAGAGATGATGTCTTCAAAATAGTTTAAAGCAAATATACACTCATAATGGTGACAAGTATTTTAAAGCAAAAATAAAATCATAAGATTTCTCTTCCTAAGACTGCTAACTCTATGTTCTCAGAACATCTGAAATAGGAAGAAGACAAGAATTAAATGTTGGATTTGATGCCTTGCATTTATCATCATGAGGTTTCCAGGAACTCATGAATTACCAACTATAATAATCGTCTCTTGTAAACCCTCTACTTCATTGACTTCTTTTTCTTCATTCACCAAAATTTTGTCAGAAGAGACTCTAAAGCTTGCTCTTAAAGATGGAGTAGCTAAAATTCATGGGGGGTGGGGGTGGTGCAGAATGAGAAGACAAGATACCTGAACACTAGATTTTAAAGGCAGCTCAAGAAGATAAAGAAATATACAAAGACTTGTCGTTACAAAACCAAAAAAGAATATGGTTGGTCCTACTCGATATTTTAAAACTGAAGGAAAAAAGGTCAAGGCGCAAGTGGCAATGTTGAAATATTCCACGTGCCCAGGGTAGTTGTTGTTGTGGTCAGGTATCGTTGAGTTGGTTCTGACCCATAATGATCTTATACACACGGAAGGAAACATGGCCTAGGACTGTGCTAGCCTCACCATTGTCCCTGTGCCTGAGCCTATTATTGCAGTCATGGCGACAATCCGTGTCATTAAAGGCTTTCCTTTTTTTCACTGCCCTTCGCTGTATCATCCATGATGTCCTTCAACAGGGGCAACCTGCCACCCTGACAAAGGACCTAAAGTATGTGAGATGACTTCTTGTCATCCTTGCCTTTAAGAAGTACTCTGAAAAAAAAAAAGTACTCTGACTGCACTTCTTCCAAAACAGATCAGTTTGTCCTTTTATCAGTTCATGGTACTGTCAGTATTCTTTTCCAGTTCCACAGTTCAAATGCATGAATTCTTCTCCAGTCTTCCTTATTCAACATCAACCTTTCACATGCCTATGAGGCAGCTGAAAACACCACAGCGTGAGTCAGGTGCACCTTAGTCTTCACCGCAGCATCCTTGCCTTTTCACACTCTAAAGAGATCCTATGCAGCAGGTTTACCCAATGCTTTGTGTATTTTCATCTCTTGACTGCTGCTTCCATGAAAGAGCACTGATTGTGAATTCAAGCAAGATGAAATCCTTGACAACTTCAATTTTTTTCCTCCATTTATCATGATGTTAACTATTGGTCCAATTGTGAAAAAATTTGGTTTCCTTAATTTACATTCAGTCTAACCCATACTGAAAGTTGGAATCCTCTACCAGCCAGTGCTTCAATTCTTTCTCCAGTTCAGCATTTAAGGTTGTGTTATCTGCCTGTTGAAGGTTGTTAACAAGTCTTCCTCCAAAACTGATATCACAATTTCCTTCATGTAATACAGCTGTCTGAAGGCTTTTTCAGCATACAAATTGAATAAGTTTGGTGAGAGGACACAACCCTGGTGCACAGTTGTCCTGATTTTAAACCATGCAATATTCCCTCATCTGTTTGTATGACTTCCTCTGTACAAGTTCCTCATGAATACAATGAAGTCTTCCGGAATTTCCATTCTTCTCTAGATTATCCATAATTTATTATGATCCAAAGCTTTGGCATAGTCAGTAAAACACAAATAAACATCTTTATGGTATTCTCTACTGTCAGCCAAGATCCATCTGCCATCAGCAATGATATCCCTTATTCCACATCCTCTTCCAAATCTGCTCTGAACCTTTGGCAGTCCCTGTCAATGTACTGCTGCAACCATTGTTGGATGATCTTCAGCAAAATTTTACTTTCATGCGTTATTATCGATATTACACTATAATTGAACATTCTGTTGACTCACCTTTCTTTGAAATGGGTACAAATATGGATCACTTCCCTTCATCTGGCCAAGTAGCCATCTTCCAAATTTCCTGGCCTAAATGAGTAGGAGCTTCCAATGCTTCATCAATTTGCTGAAATATTTCAATTGGTATTCCATCAGTTCCTTGAGTCTTGCTTTTGGCCAATGCTTTCAGTGAAGCTTGAGCTTATTTCTTCGGTGCCTTTGGTTTTATTCCTCCTCCTGAAATGGTGGAATGTCAACTAGCTCTTTTTGGTACAGTGACTCTGTGACAAATAGTAGAGGGTGGAAAAGAAGAGAGGATGACTCTCAACCAGATGGATTTGCACAATGGCTACAACAATGGGCTCAAAAATAATAGCCATTGTGAGGATAGTATAGGACTAAACAGTGTTTCTAAAAAGGAATTGGTCAACTTGACAACACCCAACACCAGAAACAATGGGCAAAGCGTTGAATGACTCAGGAAGCATCAAAAGAAGATGGAAAGAATACACAGAGTCACTGTACCTAAAGGAACTGGTTGATATCATACTATTTCAGGAGTCAGCATATAATCAAGAACCCAAGGAAATAAAAATTCTGAGATTCCCTGAGGACACGGGGATCCTAGCATTCATGGAATCCCAATCAGGATGTTTCAACCAACATATGTAGCACTGAAATTGCTCAGGAGTGTCAAGAAATTTGGAAGATCAACTGCCTGAAAGAGATGTGTATTTGTACCCATATCAAAGTAAAGTGGTCCAACAGAAAATGAAAATTGTCAAATGTTATCATTGATATTCACCACTTGTCCATCAGTTTGTCATACTATAGTGGGTTATGTGTAGTGCTGAAAGCTACATCATTGGTATTCCAAATATCAACTGGGACACCAAAAATTGAATAGGTTTCAGCAGAACTTCCAAACTAAAAACAGATTAAAATGAACTTAGCAGTGTACTTCTGAGGAACTAGCCACTATAAACCTATCGATAGCATCAAAACATTGTCAGTTACTGAAAATCTAACGGACAGAAGCAGACCATTGTCAGAGATTGTGCCACAACTAAGTGCCTCAATTCAGAAGTCATTGAGATATGGAAAAGCTGCCTTCTTAAAATTGTGTCGACCATAATGATATGGAGGGAGTAAGCCTGCTGAGTAAAGACCTTCAATTGCTAATGGAGCGTGATTCAAAATGAAACAACTGTAAGCACCAATAAGCATTAGAACTTGAAATGTATAAAGTATGGAAACCTAGGAAAGTTGTAAGTCTTTAAAATGAAAGTGTACACAAAACGATCAATATTCTAGATGCTAAGGAAACTGAAATAGACTAGTATTGACAAATGATCTTTCTCAAACTTCAGGAATATCTTAAGAGCACATTTGATGCATTGAACATCAGTAATGGAAGACCAGAGGAGCTGTGAGATGACATTATGACCATCATACATAAAGGAAACAAAAGGCCATTTAAAAGACATGAAAAAAAGAAAAAAATCAAAGTGAATGCCAGAAGATACTCTGAAACTTGCTTTTAATTGTAGAATGGCTACACATGAAGGAAATGATGAAATCAAAGAACCAAAGAGAAAATTTCAAAGGGCAGCTCTGAAAGACAAAATCAAAAGCTATAACAAAATGTGCAAAGACTTAGAGATAGAAAATCAAAAATGAAAAGTATGCTCAGCATATTTTAAATTGAAAGAGCTGAAGAATAAAAATAAGCCTTAAGTTGCAATATTGAAAAATCCAATGGGCAAAATAGTAAATGACTTACTTTAATAGTTTGACTTAAACCTTGACATCTAGCATCAAGCTTGTTTTCTCATGGTCCCGTCCACAAGGAGCCTTAGTGGCACAGTGGGTGTATTAATCCAGGTAGAAACCAATTCATAGACACTCATATGTGTATAAGAAAGAAATTTAAATATAAGAGTAGTTGGATATTGAAAAAATGGACCAGTTCAGTCCAGATCAAGTCCATATGTCCAATATTAATCCAAAGTCTGATACCAACCTATAAAGCCCTCTTCAGATTCATGAAATACATGCAATGATGCTGAATGCAGGGGCATCACAGAACAGTGAGTTGGAAGGATCCAATGGCATTCTAAGTATCTCAGTGCTGGTAGGGATCTCTATGTGGCTTCTCTGGCTTCAGAGGTCTGGTTGCATCAGGGTAGATCAATGTGGCTTTTCCAGCTCCCAGCACATAGCATCATGTATCTTGTCAGTAGAGCATCTCTCAGGGAGTGAGGAGAGAGAGAGAGAGAGAGAGAGAGAGAGAAAGAAAGGTTGTCTCCCACCTCCAAGGAGGAAATAACAGGAGTTTCCAGAGTTCTCTGGGGAAAGCCATGCCCACACAGAGGCCTCGTTGGTTGACTGACAGACTAGACCCCACCTCTTCACTCTTATCTTCTCTCAAGTTCCAAATTGACACCAGATTATGTAACTACCACAGTGGGTTAGGCATGAGGCTGCTAAAAGCAGGGTCAGCAGTTTGAAAACCCCCCAGATGAGGCTTTCTACTCCTGTAGATTGACAGTCTTGGAAAAGCCATCGGATCAGATCTACCCTGTCCTATAGGATCCTTCTGTGGTAGAATAGATGCAATGGGAGGGATTTTGTTTGGTCACTTCATCTCTAATCTATGAATTTGGGGAAATGTAAGCAAAGTTTGGAACCAATCTAAATGTGTCATAGTAATGGCTAATTGATAGCCCTGTACAAGAAAATGAAGGGGTTTTAAAAAAAGCAGTAACACTTATTCAAGTGGACGCAGGGTCTTCAAAAAGTTCACTGGTAAAATTCCAATATTTAGTTCCATTTTTTCTTGAGCTTTTGGAAGCCATTGCATATAGCATAAAAAGATGTCCATAACATAAACAAACAAAACTTACTGGAAGATATTAAGGAGCATGTTTACTAAAACAACATAAACAGCAAAAGCCTGTATACTTCTACAAAATAAAAGTCTATACAGACATGTAACTAGAGGTACAGGAATTAATTTGGAAGAATATGTTCAAATATTAAATATGAGTGAGCATAGGCTTACAGTCTTTTAGTTAATTTTATATTGTTTATATATTCTCCCTATTTTGTAATTTTTTGGTAACCACTAGATGCTATTCTTATAGAGATAAAACATTTTAAGCTTAAAATTTCAAACCTAAATAATTTGAGATTGTGTTAACATTTGTTTCCACCTATCAGCCCACATAATGGACTAACCATAATAAAAAGAAAAGGAAATTGAAATTTCAAAATTAAATTGAATAAATGAAAAGCCATTTTGTGCTTAGGACACCTTAGGGTTTTTTTTTCTCTTTGTAATATGATACTATGCTAAAATGTTCTCTTGAGATTTAGAAGTGTTAATGCACTGCTCTCAGTACCCACCAAAAAGTAAGAGGCAGCAAGTTAAAATGGCCCTTCAACATTGGAAAAATGCCCACACAAAATTCAATTAGTGATGGCCTACTCCAGAGATGAAACTAAGAACTTTTTGTCACCAGAGAGGTCATTGTTTACAAAAGTCAAGTCTTTGCATTAAGGAAGCAGCTTAGTTCAGGAGTCTGGGGATTTAATACTCAATGTACCTATGAAAGTATCTTTTTTTTTTAAAGTATCTTTTATTGAGAAAACTCACTGAAATGAAGGAAAATTTAAGTAATTAATATGACCATAAGTCCAGGCAAGCATCAAAATATTTGAGAAGCTGGATATGACAAAATAATAATGATTATTCTTATAACATAGTAATCCATAGGTCTAACAAAAGTGAAAAGGGCAAACTAAAAAATATGTCAAGAATTCATACAGAGGCAGAAAGTCTCCTTGATTATATGTAAGAGTTTGTATATTAGCTAATTAATAATTAAATACATCAGACGGGGAATATGGCCACTAGGTTACAAACACAAGACTATCTCCTTGGCAACTACAGTAGAGATCTTCCAGGAGGGAAACTGTTCCCGGAAAGCCAGGAAACACAAGGTGAAAGCTAATTATACCCACATTTCTGATAGCTGGAGCTCAGCTGCGTTCATCTCCCGTTACTGACTCGCCATGGACCTGTGGCCCAAGCAGATTATGTGCACACCGCCTCCCCAGTGCAAGCTCACTCTTCCCTGCTGCTGATCCAAGCGACTCTGCCTGCCTGGCTTCTAGGGGCCCTCTGTGTATAGCAGACCATGTGTGAAGCTTTATGCAGACATCATCACTACCCAAGCGATGCTTTTTTTTCTTTCATTTGTTTCTTCCATTTTAGATTCATTCCGGGGGTCCTCCCTGGCATTTGCGCGTGCGCGCGCGTGCACACACACACACACACACACACACACACACACACACAGCTTGCACAGCAGACACATCCACACTGCCAAAGAATTCGGGATCTCCATGCAATGTTTTTTACTTTATTTGGGATTTATTGTACTTCCCCCATCTTTTTATTCTTTTGTTTCCTTTTCCTATGCCTTTTCATCTTCCCTGTGGATACATGCACACACATTCCTCCCAGGCAAACACAGGCATATCCAGGCAGATTCAGGAACGCCCTCTAAAACCAGGTTTGTTTGTTTAACCAGATTATTTTTTCTTTTCCCCTGAGGACACAACCCGCCTATGTTCAGGCCATCAGAGCCACATAACTCCAAACCCACTTCCAATCCCCATCACTATCTTTTGTTTTTCCTTCTCTAATCTGCACAATTACAGTTTAAGCTCTTTTCTCTTGCCTTTTCTTCTTTTTCTTATTCCCCTACACTCCTTTCCCTTCTTCCTACCTTTTCTTTTTCTCCTTTCTCCTTTGAGTCTACATATTCACATACATGTATGTGGATATCCTCTTCTTCCAGGCAGAACATTTGATTGCGACGTTCTCCTGCCTTACCTAGTAGCTTTCTCTGCTCTCTCCCTCCATTTCTTTGTGAACTATATTTCCAGTCGCATTACCCTTCTTACAATGCAATTTTCATATCTTTATAAACATTTTGGTCTATTCAGATGGCCACTTGCCATATTACTTTGACTTTATTCTCTTTCTTCTTCTGACCATTTCCCCCATTACCCATCCTTCTCTCTTTTTCTCCATCACTTCACAGTATTTTTCAACTTCTATAAGACCTCTTCAATGTCATTAAACACAGCCAACTACTCCTACACCATTAGCAGCTGCACTACAATGCCACAGAAACAATAACAAACTACAGTACAATCAAGAAAAACAAAACAAAATACTAAGAACCCTAAATTACCCAAACAATGGGGTATTCTGAAAAGGAGGTCCTGGAATTATAAATAGAATTCCAAACAATGGTGTTTATATCCCTTCCAAAGGTGAGGTGAGCAATTATGAGAACAATGGAAGGAATTGAAAAGCTAAATATCCTACACTAAAAAGAATATCAGAAGGTAAACAATAAAATAAAAGAATTAGAGAACACAATAACATACTTGAGTTAGAGAATGTAAGAAAAGGAACATTAAATCAATGAACTCAAAAGCAATCACTGTGACTACAACCCAAAAGAGAAGCAATCATCAAAAAAAAAAAGAAAGAAAGAAAAGGAAAGAACCCTATTGTAGGACAGCATCTAGAGAAATGACCAACATCTCACTCATCAGGACCCCAGGATAAAAAGAAACAAGCCATTGAAAAATGACAGAGAAAATAGTACAAGAAATCATAAGGAAAAAAATTACCAACATCACAAAGGAGGGAAAATAACTACTCAAGAACATGAGAAAACTCCATGAGAAAACAAGAACACGAGAAAACTCCAAACAGGATAGAAAAAAAATCTTAACATATTGTAGTCAAACACTTCCATTTCAAGAAAAGGAAAGTGTGCTGAAGGCAGTCAGGCAGGCTAAAAAGAACAGTCATCTACAAAAATAAGCTTGAAATTCTCAGCAGAAACTATGTAGTATAGGGGACAATGGAGTGATTAAAATCAAATTCTGAAAGGGGGAAAAAAAGGTCAATTAAGAATTTTATACTAGAAAAATCATCCTTCGAATATGAGGGAGAAATATAGGTGTTTCTAGAAAAGGTAAAATGAAAATGAATTTATAAAAACAAGCTTAATATTAAAAATATACATTAACCAGATCGCTATGGGCAGAGAATCAGTAACAACAGCAGATCAACCTAAGAGCAACATGCAGGACAATACCACCCAGAAACCAATACAATGAAAAGCAGTACTCAAAACAACACAGAACAGAGGAGGAACAAAGAACCAATAATACTACACACAGAAAGAAAATACACAAAAAACAGAAACACAGCAAAATGGCCGCAACAACCTTGCAAATACCAGTAATGACACTGACTGTCAGTTAATAAAATACACCAATCAAAAGCCAGAGGGTAGCAGACTGGATTGACAAACAAGACCTATTTCTGCTGTTGTGAAGAGACATACCTTAAACTAAAAGAGAAAACTAGATTAAGAAATCAAAGCTGACTCATAGTAAACTCCTGCGGATTTCTGAGACTGTAACTGTATATCGGAATAGAAAACACAGCCTTTCATTCATGAGTACCTGGTGGTTTTGAACTGCCAAAACTGCGGATCACCGCCCAACACGTAACCACTATAGGCACCATGAAAAAGCAGAAGTGGCAGTGTTAATCTCTGATGAAATACACTTCCAGACTAAGAACATAATAAGAGACAAGAATGAACATTACATAATGATCAAAGGAATATAGATCAAGAAAACACCATCAAAATAAAAATATTTGCCTTCAATGAAAGACCTGCAAAATACATGAAACAAGACCTCATTGAGTTGAAGTGAGAAAAAAACAACTTGTCAATAACAGAAGACTTCAACATACCACTCTCATTGAAAAAGAAATTATCAGGAATAAAATTCAATGAAGAAACAGAGGACTTACTGAGCCCCAATGGCATAGTGGTTGAGTGCGGGACTGCAGCCAACTGGCTTGGCAGTTCAAATCCAGCAGCAGCTCTCCAGGAGCAAAGCTGGGCCTTCTACTCCCACCAGAGGGCAGTGATGCCCAAAAAACAAAAACAAACAAAAAAGTGAAGGCATTATTGGCTGAGCCCCGGTGGCGTACAAACAAACTATTTCACGGGTTTTTTAAGTGCCAACAATGTTTTCCATAGAGAACAGGTTTCAGCAGAGCTTTCAGACTAAGAACAGATTATAAAGCACCAGAAGATTGTCCACTTTTGAGGAATTAGCCAAAGAATACCTGTGGACAAAATTGAAATATGACCAAATGTGCGTGGGACTGCAGCCCACTGGGATGGAGGTTCAATACCGGCTCCCAGGAGCAAAGGCTGGCCCTCCTACTCCCACCACCTGAGGGCAGTGATGCCAAAAAAAAAAAAAAACAGAGTAGTTAAACAACACAACCAACTCAAACTCATAGATATATACAGAGCTTTCTACTCAACCACAGCACAGTATACATTCTTTTCCAGAACACGGATTACATACTCTAGAATAGACCATATTTTTGGCCATAAAACAAGACTTAATAAATTTTTAAACATTGAGATCCTACAATCCATGTTCTTAGATCTCAATGTTATAAAACTGGAAACCCACAAAAGAAAGAAAAAGAGCATACAACCAAATGCATAGAGCCTAAAAAATGTTACTTAAAAATGAGAGGGTCATAGATTAAATAACGAATGAAACTAACAAATTGCTTTAAATACGTGAAAACGATAAAAGGAAACTGAGTAGGCACAGTTACCAGAGGACACTTTATAGCAATCAACGCTCATATCAAAAAAGGGAAAAATAAAAAAAAAATCAACCACTTCATACACACCTCCTAAACTAGAATAAGGGCAGCAGCATAAAGCCTCCAACTACAGGAGAAGAGAAATCATGAAGTTTAGAAAAATGTTCTCATAAACTATCTGGGACACAGAAACATCAAGACAAGAAGTTGGTATGTGAAAGATTTAATAAAACTGACAAATGACTGGAAAATCTAACAAAAGCAAGCAAAGTAGATGTAAATATTTAAATTTAGAGATAAAGAGTGACATCACAACAGATTCAAATGAAATGAAAAGAATAATGACATCCACTTTGTCTTACTGCCATCCTTTGTGTTACTGAAATATTTAAAATTATTTCACGGGGGGCTGAGCCCCGGTGGCGTAGTGGTTGTGCGCGGGACTGCGGCCCACTGGGATGGAGGTTCAATTCCAGCAGTGGGGCTGGGCCTCCTACTCCCACCACCGGAAAGCAGTGATGCGCCCCCGCCCCAAAAAAAACAAACAAACTATTTCACGGGTTTTTTAAGTGCCAACAATGTTTTCCATAGAGAACAGGTTTCAGCAGAGCTTTCAGACTAAGAACAGATTATAAAGCACCAGAAGATTGTCCACTTTTGAGGAATTAGCCAAAGAATACCTGTGGACAAAATTGAAATATGACCAAATACTGACGGCCTCATGAAAAGAAGCAGAACACTGTCAGAAACAGTGCCTTACATCCCAAGGTACTCAAAATATGATTGAGGAAGAGCTGCCTTCTCCAAGTAGTATGGCACAAATGGAGTAAAGCCTGGAGGAGTAAAGCCTTCTGGCCCTTAATTTATTAACGGGGCATGAGTGGTGACCACACATCCTGCTTTTTAACAATTTAACAATGTCTCACGGTGTTTTAAAATTAAAATAAATATATTGCAATACAATTTTTGTGTTCTATGAAAATTCTCGTCGCTCCATATAGACCAAATTTTTAATCAAGAACTCCACCCCCACCCACCTCCCCCAGCCAAAGGTGTCCCGCTTAAAATCTGGTCACTTTAGCAGCCACATGACTCAAAATGAGAAGAAACGGTTGCAAACATCAAGTGATTATTGGAATGGAGAAGGCACAAAGTATGAACCTAGGAAAATTGGATGCTGAAAAAGAAAAATGGAGCTCATAAAAATTGACATTTTAGGCATTAGTAAGCTGAAATGAGCCAGTAGTGGACATTTTGAAAGAGAAAATAATGTGTTACTATGCTGGAAATGGCATAATCAAGAGGAATGGCATTCCTTCCTTGTCAAAAAGGACATTTTCAAGATCTATCTTAAGGCATAGTGTTGTCTGTGATAGGATTACACCTATCCCAATTCAAGGGTATTCAAAAAGTACAATTATTATTCAAAATTATGTACCAACCACCAATGCCAGGCATAAAAAAGTTGAAGAATTCTATCAAGATCTTCAGTTGGAATCTGATGAAGCATGCAATTAAGACACATTGATAATTATTGGCAATTGGAATGAAAAAGTTGGAATCAAAGAGGAATAATTGTTGGAAAATATGGCTTGAGATCACAAGATAAAAATTTACAAGACTAACGACTTCTTCATTCCAAATATCATTTTTTTCAACAAGACAAAAGACAAATTTACACAGGATGGAATATACATAAATTGACTACATCGGTGGGATAAGAAGATGGAAAAGCTCTATATATGTAGCTAAAACCAGTCC
Source organism: Nesogale talazaci (assembly GCA_004026705.1). NCBI lineage: Eukaryota > Metazoa > Chordata > Mammalia > Afrosoricida > Tenrecidae > Nesogale > Nesogale talazaci. Next base: position 15,675 of record PVJH01009578.1, read on the forward strand.
AGGATTGCTGTAGAAGAAACTGTCAATTGCTCATATGAAAGTTCAGGTTGAGGCTGAGCCCCGGTGGTGTAGTGGTTGTGCACGGGACTGCGGCCCACTGGGACGGAGGTTCAATTCCAGCAGTGGGGCTGGGTCTTCTACTCCCACCGCCGGAAAGCAGTGATGCCAAAAAAAGAAAAGTTCAGATTGAAGCTGAAGAAAATAGAAACAAGTCCATGGGAGCGAAAACACATCATCAAGGATATCCCACCTAAATTTTGAGATCATTTCAGGGGCAGTTTGATGCATAGAACATTAGTAACAGAAGACCCAATGAGATGTGAGTGACATCAAGAGTATCATACTTGCAACAGGTCATTATGCAGACAGGAAAGAAAGAAAAGATCACTGTGTGTGTCAGAAGAGTCTGCAAATTGCTGTTAATCAAAGAGGAACTAGAGCCTGTGGAAGAAATTGATGATGTCAAGGAGCTAAACAGAAAATTTCAAAGAGAAACTCGAGAAGATGAAGTCAAACATTAAAATGAAATATGCAGAGACCTAGAGTAAGAAAACCAAAAGGAAAGAAGGAGCTCAGAATTTCTTTCTTTCTTTTTTTTTTTTTTGAAGGTAAATAATTTAACGGTTCACTAGGTTGAATGAACACCTGGTTGTTGTTTTTCTTTTAAATTTAAATCATTTTATTGGGGGCTCATACAATGCTTATCACAATCCATCCATCCATCCATCCATTGGGTCAAGCATATTTGTACACCTGCTGCCATCATCATTCTGAAGCATTTGTTTTCTACTTGAGCACTTGCCATTGGCTCCTCGTTTTTCCCTCCCTGCTCACCCTTCCCTCATGATCCCTTGATAATATATAAATTATTATTAGTCATATCTTACACTGTCTGATGTCTCCCTTCACCCACTCCTCTGCTGTTCATACCCCAGGGAGGAGGTTATACGGAGATTCTTGTAACTGGCTTCCCCTTTCCACCCCACTTTCACTCCACCCTCCCAATATCTCCGCTCTCACAACTGTTCCTAGGAGTTCATCTATCCTGGATTTCCTGTGTTTCCAGTTCCCATCTGTACCAGTGTACATTCTCCGGTCTAGCCAAGTTTGTAACATAGAATAGAGATCATGATATTGGGGTGGGGGTTGGGGGAGAAGCATTTAAAAACTTTCCTAGAGGTAAGTTGTATGTTTCATCATTGCTACACTGCATCCTGACTGGCTTGTCTCCTCCTTGTGACCCTTCTGTAAGGGAATGTCCAGTTACCCTCAAATGGATCCCAAGCCCCCACTCTGCGCTGCTCCTCATTCTAATGATATGATTTTTATTCCTTATGCTTGATAACTGATCCTTCGACACCTCATGGTCACACAGGCTGGTGTGCTTCTTCTGGTTGGGCTTGGTTGCTTCCCAGCTAGATGGCCGCTTATTTAACTTTAAGCCTTTAAGACCCCAGATGCTATATCTTTTGATAGTTGGACACCATCAGGTTTCTTCATCACATTTGCTTATGCACACATTTGTCTTCAGCAATTGTATTGGGAAGGTGAGCATCATGGAAAGCCAGTTTAATAGAACAAAGTGTTCTTGCATTGAGATAGTACCTGAGTGGAGAGAGGCCCAATATCCATCCACTACCTTTAGTAGTAAACCTATAAATACATGCACATAGATTTGTTTCATCACCATCATAAACAAATATATTTACATATGTACATGCCTTTACTTAGAACTCTATAAATGCCCTTTACCTCCCAATTTTTTCCTCTATTTTCTTTTACTTTCCTCCTACCCCACTATCATGCTCAGCCTTCATTTGGGTTTCAGTACTCTCAGTTATATTACCCTTTCTAAATCCCTACCAGGTCTCTTACACTCTCCTCATCATCGATTTGGATCACTTGTTCCCTTATCCCTGAGTTTGCTTACACCTCTTCCTTTTCCCCACCTCCCCCTCTTCCATGTCTCCCTGGGACCGTTGTTCCTGTTGTTTTCTTCTCCAGATTGTTTATTCAGGTATGCTCCCTTCTTGATTCATTCCATTTTGGGGGGTTCAGACTGTGCTGCTTCCCCACCATGTGACCCTCGAAATGTCTCCTGTCGCACTCTGCTTCAGTAAGGACACAGCGTGACCCATTCTGTTACTGTTTGCCCAGTCCCCTCTGTGTGCCATTAGCCCCCTGTAGGGACATCATCCTCTGAGCATCTTGTGCCAGTGTGGTGTCCAGTCCAGCTCTCTTTCTCTTCCTCCCAGCCTAACTCCATGGGGGTATGGCATGCTGGCCCCTCCCCCAACCTGCTCTCGGTGAGTTCAGCATTTCTTAAACTGAAATATCTCAATAAAAATTTCAAGCTTGCTCTGTCCACTCCACATATTGACCTGGCATTGCAGTACTTCTGGGAACGGTTTTCCTCCCTAGGGGGGCAAAAAAAGAAAAAGAAAATTGTCAAGTCTCGAGTTTCAATACTGAAAGAGTCTATGTGGAAAATATTGAATGCTGCAGAAAGAATCAAAATGAGATGCAAATATTACACAGATTCACTCTAAAAATTACAATTTTTTAAAAAACTGCAACACCTCAGTAAGAGACGAACAAAGAACCCAATTTACAAGTGGGCAAAGGATAAGGACAACAAAAGTGGCACTCAAAGACATGGGAAAATGTTCATGACTACTAGCCATTCTGAAGATGGAAACTAAAACAGCAATGAGCTATTGCCTTACGCCGCCAATGAAAGCCAAGTCAGAAAAACAGAAAACAACCAATGCTGGAGAGAATGAGCAAGAGCTTGGAACTTTTACACAATGCTGGTGGTCTTGTGAGCATGGAGACCTAGTATGGAAGACCATATGTCAATACCTAAAACAATTGAAATATCACACAGCCTAGAAATCTCTCAGCGGGGTATAGACCCCAAAGAAGTAAGAGACACAGCATAAATTCCCTCATGCTCATCGCTGCACAGTTCACAAGAGCAAGTAGCTGAAAACAGGCTAAATTCTCTTCTGATACATACAGACAACAGAAACAATGATAAAAAGCAGGAAACGCTTTATGACGTAGATGAACTTGAAAACCATTCTCTTGAGCAAAATAAATTCATCACAAAATGGCAAATATTGCATGAGACCACTTCTATAAGGACAAACACCAAGACAGAGGCAAGTGTCTCTTTCAGCTATTGTAAAATTGTAAAGGAATGGGATGGTGTCCAGGTATTAGAACTCCTGGGAGTTCTTATCTGGGATCTGAAAGGGTTGTCTTCAAATTGAAGTGATAGGTAAGTACATAGGGAAGAAGCATACCAACCTATGTCATGCAAAAATGTTAAACAATACAATTAAATCAGAGGAAAGAATTGTATTTCAATTTAAAATCAGAGAAACTGGTTTGCAGAAGGCTCTAGATGACAGTGAATGCTCGAAATACCTCTGCATACTCCCCATGTGGATTAAGCCTCGAGTGAATCCCCTCTGTCTTTCGACCAGTGATACGAATAGTGTGCTGTCAGACAGAGTGCGTTGAAAAGAGGACTAATGCAGATGTAGTTACATTAAAATTTGGCACCTTCTCTTGTGTTCTCTCTTATGATCCATTTTAAAGTTGTTCTAGTTTTTATTATTTTCTGCTTTCTTTTTTTGTTGATGTTTTTCTCTTTTATCTACCTACCTATCTATCTATTTATTTTTGGTGTGTGTTTTTTTCGTCATATGAAATCCACAACAGAGACAATAATAGGGAAAATACAGGTTCCTGAGTGACAAGGTGGGAAAGGGAGGGGATTTAGGGTAGGTGATATCAAGGAGTTCAAGGAGAAAGAAAATGTTTTGAAACTGGTTGTGGCAAAATACTGCTTTAATGTGATTGAACTATGGGAGCTAATAACATTTGTAAGAGCTCCCATTAAAATGATTAAAAATTAAAAGTAAAAGGGAAACAAACAAGAAAGAAGAAAATGTCTTATAAGTTATTGTAGTGATGATCACGCAGTTCTTTTTAATATATGTAAAGCATTTAATTGTATAAAATATGAATTATATGTCAATAAAGCAGGTAAAATTAAAACCAGGAAAAAAACCCTGTGAACAAAGAGTGGATAGTTAAGCATACTATCACTCAAAGTCCCTGTCATCCCTATCATCCATCCTGCCTCCTGGTAAGCCTGCAGAACACAGTAGAACGGGGTCTGTGGATTTCTGAGGCTGTACAGCTTTCCAGGAACAGAAGGCTCATCTTTCTTCCTCAGATTGGCTAGTGGGTTTGAAAGCAAAGGAATAAATCTTGGCAATACCCACTAGACAACTGGGGGGTAGGGACGTGCTCTGGGACGTAAAATGCTTCACTTTGTCAATGCGGCAGCTGCCACATCTTGGAAGAGGATGGCATTAGGCATTTAGACATGAAGATTTTGTCTCCTCCCCTCATCAGCCGTCACTACTCTTTGTCATTTCATGTTCTCTAAACAGCTTCTGATGGCAATGTGCCTTCCCACACAAATTTTCCACTGAAAAGGAATGTGCTGTTCTTGCAGACATAGCAGTCCAAGGAGTAGCTCTATACTGCTTCTTAGCTAACTAACTGCCATTCTCACTGACACAAGCTGTCTTCTATGAGCTCATCGGATGTATGTTGACTGTCTTCTAGAGGCTAAATACAGTTTGGGGACACAAGCCAAATAGGGTGAAATCTCCCACTTATTTTACTTATTCATAGAATTTGGCCTCAGGCTCACAGCATTCTCTTTCCTCTCAAAACTCTGCCATCTTTAGGTTTATTTAAATGTCCATATGGATGTCCCATCCAGCAAGGTGAACTTTTTTTTTGTATAAACTTTTAAAAAGTGCACATATCTCATTAGCTTTTCTTTCATTCCACCTCAGGCAGCTTCTAAGAGCATACCTTAATCTTGTCATTTTCTGAAACTATTTCCTGTACTGTTAATTCAATTTTTCCATAACCACGATTTCTGCTCTTTCTATCTACTTGACTACTTTCATGTCAGCTATCTCTTAAGTTTTTGCTTTTATTTTAAAGAAATCTAAATTTTTTAGAATCAGTTTCTGCAGCTGTTGTCCACTTTAGAGGTTCCATCGCTTACCAGTGTCTGAAGCCGGTCAGTAATAAGTTAAGTTCTCAAATACCTGACATTTTCCATTTTGTTTTTTCTGGAAATACAGTAGTAATTCAGACCTCCCATGTGATGAAAGGTGTCCTACTGGGGCAGTGCTTTGGGGCTAGTATTCAAAAAGTTGACAGGGAATCAGTGGGAGACAATTGTGAGAGTCTGCTTTCATTAGATGTAAGTAGAAAGCAAATGTTTTGAGAATGATGATGGCAACAAATGTATGAATGTGCTTGACACAATGGTTGGATGTGTGGATTGTGATAAGAGTTGGACGAGTCCCCAATAAAATGATCTAAAAAAAAGGTGTATCGCCTTGGCAATCCTATGGGACTTCTTTTGTTTTGTTCTCTGGGGTTGCCATGAATCAGAACGGATCAGGGGCCCACAGACTTTGCTTGGGTTTACCTTGTGTTGGCACATTTAATTAAGCTGGTAATATATATATGTGTGTGTGCATATTATGTGTACATATATATGTGTGTGTATATATATATATATATATTTACTGATTGAATACACTATCAATGGATATGTATACTGGCTGATGTGTTATTGAGTATCTAAAGTTACCAGATGTACTTCTTCAACAGGATTTGGGTTAATGTAGATATTCAATGGACTTTATAATGCATTCCATGGCCAGTTCTGTTCTCCTTCAGACAATGCGGGACAATTGTACTTCCATATTCCCTGTGAAACTAAAAGAGGGCCAGTGAATAGGTTGCAAGAAATGTGTGCATGTCTTTCAGGTTGAAGCAGTGTAGATTTACTAATGGGATATAGCATTGAATTATCGATATGAGATTGTACAATGTTCTCTTCTTTTGCTGCCATTAACCAGGGAGACAACCGACTCCAGAAGATACAGTGGGACGTGGAACCACAAGCCACATAGAAACTGCCCACGACCTAGGCTTACATTTTGAAAAGAAACAAACCTCTGAGAATTATAGGATTCTTTATTTCTTCAACATAACCTAGCCTGTTCTAATACAATAGAGTCTTGTTTAAATAAACTGTGGGTTGTTGTATGAGGACATCCATTAAACATGAATCAATTGAAAACAATGTGTTGATATAAACTCCCCAGATATATTAATTGGAAGAAATAATATGTAGAGCATATAGTATGCTTTCATTTGTAGAAAGCACAAATGAACAGTTAATATTTGCATCGACTGCATACACAAAGAATGGTAAGAGTGGGTATCTCTGAAAGGACGGCAGGAAGACAGATGCATATGTGAAGAGACATGTTTCACTTTATAAAAACAACAGCTGCATGGGCTACCTGGGAGTAAATATATATTAAATGCAGTCATAAAAGTCTACTAATCCAATGGCCAGAGGGGGAGAAAGAAAACCAATTTGAAAAAAATCAGGCAAAAAGACTGACCAGATGTGATGCTCTTGTCAGTACTAAGAATACAGGGAAGGAAGTGGTTAAGGATAACGAGACTGTAAGTTACAGCAGAACCAGGCTGTTTTGTCTCTTTCTTCTATGATAGCAGTTGTGATTAATGAAATAAGCTATGAATCCTTGCTATGTTGAAAAATTATGGGGACTTTTTGTCCTTCACAAATTTCACTGTATTTAGAAGCAGGGATAATGTTTTATGTTTTATTTAGTGACATTTTAACTCAAAATTTTCCTCTATTTTGGTTTTGGCATACTTGTTTGGCATGAATACCTAATGAGAATATGTTAGCAAAAGATAGATAATGGAAATATGTGATCAACCAATTGCTTGGAGTTGATCAAATACTTTTTTTGGTCGGGGGGCATCACTCCTCTTCAGTGGTGGGAGTAGGAGGCCCAGCCCCACTGCTGGAATTGAACCTCCGTCTCAGTGGGCTGCAGTCCCACGCACAACCACTATGCCACTGGGGCTCAGCCGGATCAAATACTTAATACATTGTCTAACCCATAGAAGTTTTTGGTTTCCTTGTCTTCTCTAATGATTTGTTGGAATTCTGCACTAATAAGTTATGAGAAGTATTTTCCACAATGAATATAATCCTTTTTATTTTCTCTTGTGAGCTGTAAATAAGGAGCAAATTTTCAATCATGTAATCATATGATGAATTCATTAACTTCTGGTGTCATAAGGAAAACAACATGGTCAATTTGTCACTGTGTTTGCCAGAATTATAGGACATTCTGCCCCCCAAATGTGACTCTCATTTTAATAAATTACAAGAAATTCTCAATGTTATTTGTAATATTGGAATCGTGCTATATTAAAACAATGCTTTAAATGTAAATTGTTTTCATAAATCATACAAATTTTAAATATTTTTTGTTTAAAAAATAAAATTTTATTTAAAAAATTAAATATTTTTTTACTTATTAAAAAGAAAACCCTCACTGCCATCGTGTCAGTGCTGACTCTTATTGATCCTATAGGACAGAGTAGACTTTCTCTTGTGAATTTTGGGGAGTGTAACACTTTAAGGGAGTAGAAAGTCCCATCTTTCTCCCTTGGAGGCCCTTGTGTTTTTGAACAGCTGAACTTGCAGGTAGCAGCCCAACTCATAACGACTAAAGCACCAGGGATCCTGGTGATCGAGTAAAATATGTTAATAAATATGTTACATACTGATGATAGGTATATATACCAGCTTCTCAAATTCAAACTGCGTGCTACATTGGGCAAATGTGCTGCGAAAGACTTCTTTCAAACATTAAAGCACAAGGGTGTCACTTTGAGGATGCAGGTGCACTTGACTCAAGCTATGCTGTTTTCAATCACCTTTGATATGTGTGAAAACTGGACAGTGAATAATGATGACAAAAGAATTGATGCATCTGAATGCTGGTTTCGGTGAAGAATATTGACTGTACCATGGACTGTCAGCAGAACCACAAATAGATGGTGAGACCTTGTCTCACATGTTTGGGACACATTACTCGGAGAGATCAGCTAGACATGATGCTCGGTAAAGTAGACTCTCAGAAATAAAGAGGAGAACTCTCAATGCAACAATGGTTGCAAAATTGAGCTCAAACGTAATAATAAATGTGAGAATGGCATGGAATTGGGCAGTATTTTGGTTTGTGGTGCAGTGTCACTAGGGGTCAGAATCCCTTTGCCTGCACACTTAACAACAATAACAATAACCAGTGATTTTTAATTACTCTGTTTTTAATGACAATGTTGCCAAAATCTCAAATTCCTTACTATACGGATAAAATTGCCCCCTGTGCAGTCCTTTCCATTTGTGCAGAAGTCAAAGAATCCAAACATCCCATCTTCATGCTCCCGGAAGATTCTGTTCAGACATATAACTGTTTTGTTAAGAATGTCTGATGTCTGAAAATTATTATTGGTGATTTACTTGAAGGATTTATCTTAAGAGAAGAAAGTAACCCTCTTCATTCTCAATCCCCTTCTAAATGCACTTCTCCAGATTTATAAAGGCAGTGAGTTCTAGACCCTTTGTGGGGAGAAGGGTCAGGCAGGAGTTGATTATGAAGATGTATTCAGAAGAAAAAAAAAAAACAATATACCCATGTTAGTCTGCGTTGACTAACAAAACACATCCAAGACACTCATATATGTATAAGAGAGATCTTGAGTAATTGCATATTAAGGAAACATCCCAGTCCATTTCATATGAAGCCCAACACTAGTCCATAAATTCCTCTTCAGACTTATGTAGCCATTCACAATGATGCTAAGTGCAGGAAGATCATCAGCCAGTGGATGAAAAGTCTCGTGTATTCAATGACAATGGCAGCATCTTCAGGGTTCTGGCTGCTGTCAGGGTGGCTCCATGTGGCTTGTCAACAGGAATGGCAAAAATAGAGAATGTGTGGCCTACCTCCAATGAAAAAGGGGAAGTTCCCAGAATCCTCATGAGAAGACTATGCCCACAAGGAGGCATCATGAAGCTATGACCTGATCAACAGACTGGTTTCCACCCCTTCACTCATAATACCCTCAAGTTGTCACGAGATTCTGTAACTGCCACAATATCAAAAGACATGCATGGCGAGGGAGCCTCTAAGGGTACTTTTCTCCTTGTTCCATTAGGTAGCAACAGAAACTACAGAAACGGTTCCCTGACTAAACCAAGATTTCATCAGTCTAGAGAGTATCTTTGTATCAATTAGGAAAAGATGTCCCTTCTTTAAGACAATTTACTGACGTCTATCAGAGAGTTGCAATAATACACTGAAGACAATTTTCTGCCTTCAGCAGGATACTGAACACACACACACACACACACACACAGACATACCAGGGATCAAACAATATTTTGTTTGAGCACTAAGATTTCTACTTGGGCACATTTGTCCTTGGACCCACATGCTATAGCATAAAGAAAAATAGTCGTAAATATTTCATCTCCTGTTTTGAACATATGTTACATCCACAGAGTAGTGCTTCGGACTGTCAAGGTATTGTTTCTTAAAGGTTACATAATGAAATATTCAACCAGCACTCCACCATTTTATAAGTCAAACTGCTAAATGACGGAGCATATGATGTGACCTGTGACCTCTGGGCATTCATATATTGGCATATTTCACTTAAAAGTGAATCCTTTGGTTGGGATTAATATATTGAAAGGGAAGTGAATAGCAAATAAAGTTTTCACTAGATCCATAGACAGTGGTGCTTGTAGACGTGTGGTAGTAGAGAAAAGCAAATTCAATCTAATGAAGATAAATAATTGTCCATCCACTAAGAAATGTAATCAACTGGACAGTGACTTTCTGATCTCCCTGGAACTGATACCACAATGGATGCTCCGGTTTGGTTACTACCGCTGATAAATCGAGCATTCAACTGTATCAATAGGCAGTCTACCCTTGTTTGGGGGAGATATGTATCACGGAACTACTTTTTGTTCTATTGTGACCACTTTATTCATGAAGCAAGCAAAAGAGTTCCTCAGATAATGCCAATTTTATTGTAAACAGTGTATTGATAATGGGGGCAGGGGAACTCCTGAATGGAGTCATAAGGACAGCTGATCAGTCTCAACCAGGACGCTGTATCAATACAAAAGCTGTTTCTCAAGAAAGAGGGCTATTAGTTAACAAAAAGGAAGTTCTTATGTTCCAGCACCCTAAAGACCTCTGATGGCGTTTATTTATTTGAATTTCCATAGGATTTAGAAAGTATGCCGACATTTTACAAAAGCATTTAGACCTACAGGATTCATTGGATATAAAAGTCAAGTTATCTCAAGGGAAGCATCTACGAGCTCACCTCTCCAATCAGTCCAGGTCCAGCTCTAAGCTTGGTGTCATTTGGGTCACTCTGTAAATAAATCTCAGAAACACGACATATTATCGATTGCTTCTGCAACCAAGCAGGCCCATCAAATAGTATGCCTGTTTCTTTAATGATATGGTGTGCAAGGTGTAGCAACTTATCCTTTTTATTGGTGAGGATGTCCTAAGTGCTTCAGACAGATGAAAGGCTCATCTAAAATCTCTGACAATTCTCATTAGTGGGTTTTGTCAGCATGATATTAATAATGAAGTAGACTAGACTGAAGCCTTATAAAATAGTCATAGAAGCAAATACTTACCAAATTAGGAGTCCTGGTGGCATAGTTACTACATATGAGACTACAAGGTCAGCAGTTTGAGTCCACCAGCCATTGCATGGGAGAATGATGAGGTTTTCCAGCCCGGGTAAAATTTATAGGCTCAGAAACACTAGGGAGCAGTTCTCTTCTGCCTATAGTGTCACTGTGAGTTAGAACTGGCTCAACGGCAATAGATTTGTCTGGATCCACAACATGCTGGCTCAGAGCTAAGGAACTGATGCAACCCCGTGGCATGGTAAGTATACTATCCTCCTGCTGAAAAGTAAACGTCCTCAAGAGATTCTCTATTTACTGAAATAATGCTTGCCAGATCCATATATGAAAACCAAAAGTTGTTTGATTTGCTCTAGTAAAGAAATCATCTGGATTGGCCAACTAGGATTTGAAAAGTAGATTTAAGTTTATCATAATCAAGTTGATAAGACTGTTTTTTACCTTAAAAATATTCAGGATGATTTCTACATAGGTTAATCAAGCTACTTCTGCATCTATTAAGTAAAGCATGGAAAGTGCACACACTTTTGCATCTACTTCCCTTATTTCCCATTGCTTTCCCGAAGATTGTGGCTATTGGTTTTCTCTTCTAAGCATTTTCTTTGGTCTTTCCTGTCATAACAATCAAAGTTATCATTTTTCTTTAAAATCAGGATACTCAAAAAAAATCAGGATACGTTTAATAAGAAAGGAGCAGTTTTGATAATTATGCTGTGAGAACAAATACAAGCTGAGACTTCTGGGATGAGGAATGCATTAAGATAATTTGGCCATTTGTTGAAGTCATTTATATGAGATTTATGAATGGGAGGAGGGGAGGTAATCAGCTGTGTGAGGTGGATTTGGATCATTCTAATCTCCTATTATAATCAATGAGTCACATTAAGAGTTCACCCCACCCCCACATTGTGGTAAATGACTCCAGTTTCCTTCGGGAAAAGTTAAAAAGAAAACTCATAGTCCACACTAGTGACGTTATAATAGTATCTTTTCTTAAGCATTGCCACCTCCTCTCAATGCTCTGGGACTATGTATAAACTCAGGTTCTGTGATTCCTGCAATAACTGAAGGCAGTCTAGGATTGTGTTGTTACATAAATCAAGTAGGTTTTGCATAGTTTGTTCTTCACAGACTTATTCTAAGACTGGAGAAAATTGAGTTTCATAGTTCATGGTTCACGGGGACCTGTTTATGAACTCAGATTTCTTTTGCTTGATAACTTCTTCAGTTACAAGCTGTTCAATCAAGGCAGGAGTTTGAAACCTTATTTATACAAAGAGGCCATTCTTGGAGTCATCAAATTTTCCGATGTTGTTGCGTCAGTTCTGATTCTTTGCTTATTGACCCCATGTACGAGAGATCAAACGCTGCCTAGGCCTGTGCTGCCCTCACAATGACTGCTGTGCTCAAGTCCACTGTTGCAGCCAACATGCCCATTCATTTCGTTCAGGGGCTGGCTCTTTTTCTTCAGCACTTCTCATTATTATTCGCATGGCTCCCTTTTTTATTTGTCCCCAGCAACTGCCTTAATTTCAAGTAAGAAACCTAGAGAAGCTATGGTAATCATCTCATTAACACACCTTTGGATCACATAGTACATTTGATTGCGTATCAATTTGAGCCCAGTAACTTCAAGAAGTAGAAAAAATGGGGGTATTTGTTTGTGTGTTTAAAGCACTACCACAGAAACCTGATGTCATATATTAATTTCATGCTACCAATTGAAACATCTGCTCTACCCACCTTTCCCTGTCACTTCATCCTTGATTGACCACTGGTTTTATTGTCAAAAACAGGACACTTTTAATAGTGAAAGGGGATGCTAATGAAAATTATCTACCATTGGTCTCTCAGTTTGTCCCACTATGGTGGGTAAGTGCTGTTGTGAAGCTGGAATTTCTATCACTGGTATTTCTAATTCCAGCAGGGTCACCCCAAATAAACAGGTTTCAGGGGAACTGCAACAGGTTTCCAGACTCAAAACAGCCATGGAAGAAGGACCCAAATGCCCATTTTGGAGGGGAAAACCACCAAAACGTTATGCATAGCTTCAAAGCATTTCCAGTCCTAAAAGCTTAAACAAAGGAGAACATTGTCTGAGATACTGCAGATGGGTCTCAGGACACTCAAAAGTGGACTGAAGAGGAGTTAACTTCTTGGAGGGAAGTTGACAATAGTGATGCAGTTGGGTGAAGCCTGTGGAAATGGAGCATTTAGGATCATTATATGCTGATGGAGCATGTATGACTCAAGCTAAAGAGACACCACTGGGGCTGAGCCCCGGTAGCATAAGTGGTTGAGTGCGGAACAGCAGCCACAGGCTTGGCAGTTCAAATCCAGCGGCGTTTCTCAGGAGTGACACTGGGTAGCGCCCACGACCACCAGAGGCAGTGATGCCCACAAAAAAAAAGTTAAAAAAAAAGAGACACCACTGCAAAAAGCATGATTTTAGGAAAATTGGAAGTGAGCAAAAATGAAATGGAATGCATGAAGATTGATATCCCAGGTATTAGTGATTTGAAATAGACTGGCATTGGCCATTATGAATCAGAAAGTCCTGTGATTTACTATACCCAGAATAACATAATGAAGAGGAATGGCAAGACATTCATTGTCAGAAAGGATCTTGCTAAATCCATCATGAAGTACAATGCTGTCCATGATAGGATCATGTTTACCAGTCTTAAAAAGAAATTCAATCAAAACTTTTTATTCAAATATATGCACCAACCACTAAAGCTATTGATAAATAAACCAAAGAATTCTACCAATCACTTCCAATGGAAATTGATCAAAATACAATCAAGATGCATTGATGGTTAATTGGTGATTGATAAACCTATCAATAAGACAAGTAAAATAAGAGTTTCTGGAGGTACATTGGTGAGGATGGGGAGAGGGAGACTAGTATCAAGGAGTGCAAGAAGGAAGAGAGTGTTTTGAAACTGATTGTGGTAGCATCTATATAATAGTGCTTGATGTGAATGAACTGTAGAATGATTTGCATTAGTTACCAATCAAATTGTTTTGCAAATGTACTTAAAGATTCTATAGGCAAAATATTGAATGATGCAGGAAACAAAAAGAAGATGAAAAGAATATATAGAGTCACTGTACAAAAATTATTAGTCAATATTTTACCATTTCAGGAAGTGGTATCTGAGCATGAATCAATGGTACTGAAGGAAGAAGTTCAAATGGCACTGAATGTATTAATCAAAAACAAGATTCCAGGAATAGATGGACTACCCATTGAAATGTTTCAGCAAGCTAAAGAAGTCCTGGAAGCACCCTCTCAGCTATGCCAGGCAATTTGGAAGAGAGCTACTTGGCAATTAACTTGAAGAGGTCTGTACTTGTGTGCATTCCAAAGAAAGATGATTCAACAGAATGCTCAAACTACACAACAGTATCATTGATATATCGCACAAGTAAAATTTTACTTAATGTCATCCAAGAAAGGTTGCAGCAGTACATTGATATGGAATTACCAAAAGTTCAGGCCTGATTCAGAAGACATGGAATAGGAGATACCATTGCTGGTGTCAGATGGATCTTGGTTCAAATCCGAGGATACCAGGTGTGGCAGTCTCGTGCTTATGTTAATTTTATGATTGAAATGTAGGGGTGGAGTCTAGCCTGCTAATCTGGAGATAGCCATTGAGCTGCCAATGAGGCCTCTATGTGGGCATGGCTTTCTCCTGAGACTTCTGGGAAATCTCGCCATATTTCCCTCGTGACGATGAGAAGCTATCTGCCCCAGTTGTGGGGAGTTAGTCTCAGAGGCGATAAGTCATGGAAAAGACAAGATGGCAGCGTCCGAGAAGCTGGAGTAGCAGGCGGAGAGACCACACGACCTTGCCCTGCTGGAGTCAGACCTCTGAAGCTGGGGCGGCCACATGGAGACCTCTGTCAGCGATGAGTTGCTTCTGCTGGTGATGGACCCTGAGCCCTGGAAGCGAGGAGCCATGGGGAGACCCCTGCCAGCGCCAGAATTCGGCACCCACTGACCTGTGACTTCGTGAGTCGGAAGGAGACTTTGTAGACTGATTTTGGGCTTATGGGTTAATATCAGACTTATGACTTTGTACTGGACTGGATTGGGATTGTATTATTAGTGTCACATTCCTTTTGTATATAAACCCTTTTCTTATATCTATATGCATGTCTTTGAAATTTGTTCCTCTAGTCTACCCGGACTAACACACCAGGAAAATGTTTACTTGTGTTTCATTAACTATGCAAAGCCATTTGACTGTGTGGACTATAACAAACTATGTGTAAAGAATGGGAATCCCAGTACACTTTATTGTGCTCATTCAAACTTTTACATGGATCAAGAAGCAGTTGTGCGAATAGAATATTGTAAATCAGGAAAGGTGTGGGTCAGGGTTGTATTCAGAGTTGTCGCCATCCATGTTCAATTTGCATGCTAAGAAAATCAAGAGAGAAAGTGGGTTACATGAAGACGTATGTGGGACCAGCTTTGGAGGAAGGCTTAAGAACAACCAAGAACAACCTGTAGTATGCAGATGACATAAACTTGTTTGCCAAAAGTGAGGAGGGCTTGGATTACTTTCGAATAAAGATCAAGGAGTAGAGCCCTAAGTGTGGATTACAACTCAGTGTAAGGAAGACCAAAATCCTCACGGCTGGATTAATAGGTCACATCATGATAAATGGAGAAAAGGTTGAAGTTGTCAGGGATTTTGATACATTTGGCCACACAATCAATATTCACGGAAGCAGCAGTAAGTGATCAAAGGACATGTTGTATTAGGTCAATCTACTGCACAAGACCTCTTAAGGGCACTGAAGAGCCTAGATATTACTTTGAGGACTAAGACGTACCGGACTCAAGCCAAGGTATTTGCCATTGCCTCCTATGCATGTGGAAGTTGGACACTGAATAAGGATGACCAAAGAATGGAGGCATTTGAATTGTGGTGCTGGAGAAAAACATACAGAAATTTAGTACTTACTAAGTGGACAAACTGGTCTATCTTGGAAGAAGTAAGAGCAGAATGCTCCATAGAGTCAAGAATGGGAGACTTTGTCTTACATATTTTGACACATTGTTAGGAGAGATCAGTTCCTGGAGAAGAACATCAAGTTTTGCAAGGTGGAGGGGCAGCAAAAAAGATCTTCACTGAGATGGAGTGAGACAGTGGCTGCACCAGTGGGTTCAGGCAGAGAAACAACCGGAGGATGGCACAGAACTGTGCAGCGGTGTGTTGCGTTCTGTTGTGCTGTGTGTCAGCCGACTTGTCAGTACCTAACAACAGTGACAATGAACACTACTTCTGTGACAGTAGATATAAACTATCCAGAAGAAACTCCGCAGTTGGTCACTTTATTGGTGTTTTACATACTGCCGTAAGGGAAAAGAGATTTCCCAAAGTCTTACCTTCAATGAGGAGCCTTCATGGTGTAGTGGTTAGTGAGATCTAGGATCCGTAAACTTCACAGTTCAAAACCTCCAGCAGCTCTGCAGAAGGAAGATGGTGCTTTAAACTCCTGTAAAAAGGTATAGACCCAGAAACTGACAAGGGCAAGTCTGCCCTGCCCTAAAGGGTCACTGAGTCAGCATCCACTTGAGAGCTTGGAGTTTGGTATCTTCAGTGACCAGAGAGTGACCAGAGGTGATAATTTCACTGAATCTGAATGAAGTCAGTCAACAATTTAATTTTATTGCCTTTAAACCAAACCACAGCAGATAACCAATTTCAGATTTCTCACATTTCTGTAAAACCCTTTTCTCAGAAGTTTCTCTACACTCACGGTATGTCAACAGTTTTTTCATAGTCATGGTCCCACCCACTTCTATCTGATAATGACTTCTAGTGATCCTATATAAGGTTTTCAAGGCTGTCATTTTTTTTTTAAAGTACATTAGCTTCTTTCTGACAGGCCCGAGTGGTTTCCTACGGTAGAACTTCTATTGGTCTTTCAATTCCTGCAGTCTTCTGACAGAAGACTTCACAGTGACAGCATGGGATGGTATTATAGGTCCAGGCACCAACAACTACTGTTTTCACGCAGGAGCCACAGTGCCAGATCCCCATAGCTCATCTCTTCATTTTAGTTTTGGAGTAGAAGAAGCATACTTGACATGTTAGCGGATTTCAATTTTCCTCACCATTTTTCTCAAGAAAATGCCAAAACAGAGCCCATATTTGTCCACGATCCCCACCTTCCTGGTGCGTTTGATCTTTTCTTTTGGCAAATTACTCCACATCGAGAGAGCATGACAAGGCTGTACATCTTTATAGGAGCAGGTGGTCTCATCTTTCTTGCGGGGGAATGGGGACACCATCAACCTTGTGGTTGGCCGTTCAACACTTACCTGGCAGCGCTGGCAGGGTACCTTTAGTCAGTCAATATGATCAAAAGATATTTTAACCAGGAGTGTCCAGTCACCTAGATCCATGAGATAACTGTTTACTGTGTAGGATGGCATATTCTGGAGATCTGGTAGACCTGCTTTATATGGGTTTAGTTAGATTTTATGTTATACCTGCATCAGATTTACCAGAAAGGCAACACAACAGTCCTCATTCAGTTATATTTTTGAAATCTAACTATTACCACCTGGTGCAGTGGACTGTAGCCTATTCAAAAATTTGCACTTAAAATTAATGAACAAATACTACTTAGTCATTTAAATGGATGCTTTAGACAAGCCAATAAATTTGTGTAATTTGCAAAGTTAATTGAGTATTTTAGAGCTAAGACTTTTTAAAAAATCAAATAACAGAGGTTTCAAAAAGGAAATAAAGAATAATGCTAAGGGAATGTTGCATATGGTGAATATATCATCTCAATGCTTCGAAGGAACAAAGGGTCCAGGACCAGTCTTCTGGCTCTAAGGCAGAAATGTATTTCATAAAGAAAGGAAGCTTTGCTTTAGGTTAACTAGGAAGCTTTAATTTAGGTCAGCCTTCTTATTCGATGAGTCTATAAAACCCTAGCATGGAGACTATATCTGAATAACATGTATCACTCAATGTTAGAAAATGGTAGTTTCTGTCATTAATTGTGTTGGGTTACAAAGTTCAAGGTTTTTTTTTATTTTATTATTTTTCTGTTGGCAGGACAGATGTACAAGAGGGAAAGAAGGTCTTTGGCTAGTTCCAGGTCTTGGCAAAAAGAAATTTGTGTGGCAAAGTTCAGGAAACCACTATTACTGGTCTGGACTATTCTGAAAGGAGCCACTTGACCAAAGGATTGAGCCTGAGATAGAGGGAGCAGCTCATGTGCGCACTTCAGTAGATACTGCAGGCTTTCCTGTTTTAATGTAGACGCCACCTTGTACAGGCCAGGTTGAATTTCCACTATGGAATGCTTGACCATTTCCAATAAGGCATACATTTCCTTCCTGTCTGGTTACAAGACATTTTTCATTGAGCAAATGAGCATGACTCATTTCTCAAATGCTGTGTGCCAGAAAATTAAAAGATTTTTCCCCATTACTACTTGTCCTTTGAAAGTTATTTACAAGGCTTGTCTTAGTACCTTTGATGCAAATAATTGTGGCCTTCTTTTGGAACAAAGGCTTGTCAGACAGTAAATCTCCCCTAAAAAGAAGCTTAAAAGAATGCTTAAAAACAGATGTTGTGATTTAGAAGCAGATGTTGTTCATCTTCTATCATGTTTGTTTTTTGTGTGTGTATGTGTGTGGGACTCTTGGATTTGATTAAGATCAGGAAGTCATAGATTAGTCCTTTAAAGTCTTTTTTTATTGAATTGCTCATAGCTACTGGAATTGCAGTTATCAAATAAAGTTCTGTAATTTGATGTTCCTTTATTTTGAATCCAGCTTTCCCAGTTGAAAGTTTGGGCTATGCTCTTCATCTATGAATTACTCAGCATAGGCCTCATATTTTCTCTTTTATAAGAAATTATTGTGCTATACTTCTGGAATGAATGGTCCTCCGTGGCAATCTTTAATGGTCTGAGCTTTAAATGCATGGTAGTGTTTAATTTTTTTCACTTTGATCAATTCCCTTTAAATTTGAATGAGATTCTGCTTTTCCTGAAGTACTGAAATAATGTTATTGACTTACAGTTAGTAGGGCATATACTTTGAGTGGATGTTGCAGCAGTGATGCGGTGAATCCAATCTTGGCCACTCCATGGAAGTAAAGATGTTCCTGACTGGCAAGGATGCACACATAGTCTTTAACCATGGGACAAAGCAAAACCTAGAAGTTCTCATCCTGGGTCACCTTGGCATAGCTTCTCACCAGCGGAATTAACCGGCAGCAGACAGTTATTTTCATCTCTGAGGTGTACCCAAGTTTTTGCTGTCTTGTTTTCTCATTCCATTTCCTCAGAATGGAATTGCTTTATTTGCTAATATTTCCTAGCTTGGCTTGGATTTCAAGCCAAGGACATTACTACAGGAATATCAAGAATAGAAAATCAATGCTGTATTGATTGCCAGTGAAAATTGTTATGAATAACTTCAGTTATCTCTTTGTAATTTAAGGTCTGTCGCTCTAACTTCCTCACTTGCGTCTCTATGAGTTTTATAATTAAAATACTAATATAATATAATTAATATACTAAATACTAAGGTTTATTATCTACCTTCAAGTTTGTAAATTCCCAAGTGGTATTTTTCATCACAGATCTAAAAAATATCATTTCCTGTTTAGATTTTTATTGATAAAAAATGACATTTTCTTGGGGACATTGCTATTAAATTATCATATTTAGCCTGATCTAATTTAAAGTGACAATCTTCTCCTGTCCTCTGTATTTTTCACTCAGTTTCAATATGTCAAAAATATATTGTTTGTATGGTCATGTAATTCTTTTAGGTCTTTTTCCTTTCAGACTTTAAGAATGAAAGATGATTTTAGCTAACCTTAGAAATGCTTAAAGTTTTAGAGAAATCACAGAGAGCTAGGTTGTGCTGCAGAAAATATATTCGTTAACTGTCAGAATGTGAAGTAGAAGGTTACAATCGAGGAAACTGTTGGCTGGGTAGACTTCTGGGAAAATAAGATTCTGTAGATAGGGGCAGCTGTTTGGAGATTTCCCAGACTGCAAAATCAAGATTTTCCATCCTGACTACCTTTGGGGAAAGCTGGCTCTAAAAAGAAGCAGACTCTTGCTTTGTTTTTCAGTGGTAAGGGACACAGTTGATCTTAAATGCCTCCTTTCCCCTTTTCATCATTGTTATACCTTTTGATCTTTGATACTAATAACAGAGTAATGTGTGTCCCCTCCAAACTGTTGTTAGATAATGTTTTCATTCTGATTCTCAGTGAGCTCATACAATGTAGAGCTGGTACAAAGGGTTTTTTGAGCATTAATCTTTTTTACAAACTTAAAACTTTTTGGCTAAGCCCCGGTGGCGCAGTGGTTGTGTGCGGCACTGCGACCCACAGAGTTGGTGGTTCAAATCCAGCAACAGCTCTCCAGGAACTAGACTGGGGCTTCCTACTCCCACCAGGGCAGTGATGTCAAAAAAAAAAAAAACACTTAAAACTTTTTATTAAACTCTGAAGTTGAACAGAGAAGATAATCAGTTTGACATTCAACAATTCAAGTATATTTCATTTCAATTCATCCACAGCAATCTCCTCAATACACCGTCACTTATACCACATCCTCCCTCCTTCCATCCCTCCTTCTTCACAATATTGTATTTCCCTTGTTTGTATTTTGTCCTTGGATAAGTGCTGCATTTTAATCTAAAATGCTTGATCATTCTAACACAGGGATGAGTTCAGTACTAGACATAAAGGATACTAATTGCCATAGTCGTTGGGAATCTGCCAATCTCTAGCCAACCTGGAAGCTTGATCCCTTTTATGACTTAGGGTTTTGTTCCACATTTTCCTTCCCCCCTATCCAGGACCTTGTAATGGGATCCTCTCAGGGGAATTAGTAGTGGTAGCTGGGCAATATCTAGTTTTTCTGACCCCAGGGTCACGGAGCCCGATGTTTGCATGATCCATTCATCTTTCAGATTCTCTACTTCCCTATATCTTTTGATTATTTCTTGAGGTCTTCTTTGCTTTCTTTGGATAAAAAGATCCCAGGAGTTGTACTTTAGTTGACTGTTCATGAGGTTTTAAGATCTTCAGTTGATGTTTCCCCAAAATAGGATGTAGAACACTCTCTTTACCTGTCAGGCCAAGGGATTTGGGTGTTCTCTGAGGTTCTGCAGACCTCAGAACTATTTCCTCAATTCCTCAAGGTGCTTGATTATGTCTAAGAAGTTTTCATAATTTTTCTTCACTGTTATCTTTATGGCAATAGAAGGTCATAGTTTAGAACTACCAACTTTTTGATGAGCAGCCCAGCACGCAACCTTTGTGAAATCTGGGCTTGTTTATCTTGAAGGATGTGCTATGAATCCTTATCCCAATACCTATGGATGTAATCCATTTTGGGAATAAGTCTTTGTGGTGATATTAATGTGGTCATATAATGGTAGGCTACATCTTAAGCCAATGGCTTTTGATATCTGAAAAAGAGCAGATTAGGCATTAACACAAACACAAATGGAGAAACTGAGGTTGCTAAGAGTTCACCAAGAAAGAAACCCAAGAAGAGAAATGGAAAGAAACTAGAATTTTCTCAAAAGCAGACAAAGAGAAGCTTCTCCTAGGACCAGCATCCTGAATTGAGTCTTTTAGCCTCCTAAACTGGGAGAAAATATTGTTTTTTGGTGCCAGGAAGTCCATTCTGATTCACAGTAATCCTTTGCCCAACAGAATGAAACACCCATACCACATTCCCAATTGTTCTGATGCTCAAGCTCACTGAATCAAGCTATCTCATGGATGGCCTTCCTCTCACTTACTGCACCATAATTCAAATGCAGCAATTCTTCTTCCATCTTCCTGATTCTGTGGCCAATTTTCACATGCATAAGAGGCAGAGGAGAATGCCATGGCTTGCTTCAGGCTCACCTTAGTCCTCAGAGGAGCATCCTTGCTTTTCAATACTCTAAAAAGGTCTTGTGAAGCAGACTTTACCTAATACCATCTTTGAAGCTCTTGACTGCTGCTTCCATGAGTATTGACATTGTGGATCCAAGCAAGATGAAATCCTTGACAACTTCAATCTCTTCTCCATGTATCTCCATGTATCATGATGTTACATTTGGTCCAGTTGTGAAGATTTTTGTTTGCTTTACGCTGAGTTGTAATCCATATTGAAGACTGCAATCCTTGATCTTTATCAGCAATGCTTCGAGCTCTCTGAAATTTCAACAGGCAAGATTGTGTCATCTGTCTATTGTGGCTTGTTAATAAACCTTCCAATCCTGATGCCACATTCTTCTTTGTATCATCCAGGTTCAATGATGATTTGCTTAGTATATGGATTGAATAAATATAGTGAAAGGATGCAACCTCCTGAATGGGTGGGGTTGACCTCCTGAATGGGTGGGGTTGTTGACTGTTTTCTTTTGGGTATAGTGACTCTAAGCTTTCCCCTCCATCTTCTTTTGATGCTTTCTGCATCCTTCTATATCTTTCCCATAGAATCTTTTAATATTGTGACCTGAGGCTTGAAATTTGTTTTTTCAGTTTAATATATGCTGACTGTGTCCTTCCTTTCTGGTTTTCTAACACTGTAGGTCTGTGCATATTGCATTATAATCATTGATTTGTCTTGGAACATGTGAAGGGTAGCCGGAGCAGACAGAGTGAGAAAACACATTGGTTCATTAGAGCCACCCACTTTTGATATTTCTGTTACAGAAACATGAGCAAACTAAGAGAGCTGCTTTGGTTTCATGCAAGAGAAATGACCTTAGCTAGCTTCAGTAAATGAACAAATTCATCAGAGAGACATAGAAGTTTCCTCTATGCAAGAAATACTAAAGAAATAGTATAAGATAAGTCAGGAACCAAAACAGCTTTGGCCATGAAAGTGTCCATTGAAATAGCAATGAGTACGGGAGGAAAAGAACATTTTATAAAATTGAAAAGATATGTTCACGGATATCCAGACTTGGGAATGAAATACAAGAAATTTATTTCCATCCTTTTCTTCTTTACTTTGATATTCAAACTCTTGAAAGGAAATGGAGAATAGATCTAGAAAGGGGCCAGAGTCTACCCTAGAGTTTTTATGGCAAGGTCTTCTGGACTAACATCTTGCTGTACCTACTCGATTGAGAGTGGGAGATGCCTCCAGAGACACTAGGGAGGTATTTCCAGAAGAAATGCAGGAGGAAAACAACCTATATTCCTTCTAGATTTCCTACACAAATACCCTCCTCTCTCCCAAACCTTCTCCTATTGACCTGCTCCCCAGCTCTTCCACAACCTATTCCATGTCAGACTTATCTCCTGTTGTTAGGTACCAAGTGACGGCATTCGCTGTTCTACTTTACCAAGCATGCTGTTCTTTTCGTGGGAATGGGCTCTCCTGATACCCTGCAGTTTGGCTATACTTCTTCCTAGATCTGTTTGTTCTTCTGACAGTCCATGGTGCTTCCAGTATTCTTCACCAGTACCACAGTCCAAATGCATGAATTCTTTGTCAGTTGTCCTTATCCAATGTCCATCCTTCACTTGCATATGAGACAACTGACAACACCTCTAAGCCAAATGAAATCTTTAACTATTTTGTTCTTTTCTCTGTGTATCATGGTGTCTACTGATTCACTTGTGATTATTTCGATTTCCTTTACATTTAGCTACAATCCATATTGAAGACTGCAGTCCTTTATCTCCATCAACAAATACTTCAAATCTTCCTCGATGTCATGATGAGGGTAACAAATGAACAAATGTGTTTGACACAAGGGATATATGTATGTATGGATTGTGGTAAGAGTTGTATGAGCCCCCAGTGAGAAGACTAAGACATATATGAAAGTCTTGGAAACCCTAGGAAGCAATTCTACACTGTCCTTTGGGATTCTTTAGGTTCGACTTGATGGCACTGAGTAGTGTTGTTGTAGCCTGTTTTCACACAATGTCTATGCCAACCTATAGAGTCAACTTCTTGGTTGTTTTTTTTGTTTTTGTTTGTTTGTTTGTTTGTTTGTTTTGGGGGGTGGCATCACTGCTCTCCAGTGGTGGGAGTAGGAGGCCCAGACCCACTGCTGGAATTGAACCTCTGTCCCAGTGGGGCACTTTCCCGCGCACAACCGCTACGCCACCAGGGCTCAGCCCTTTCTTTCTTTCTTTCTTTTTTTTTTTTTTGAGAACAGGCTTCAATTACTAAAATTATCATGCTACATGCTTAGCATTTGTTTAAACATATCCCTTCAGAGCCCTTCAAATTCTCAGCTCTGATTTTCTTATCTTGTCAACCTCCTGCATGCAACACTGTGATGGACACATTGTAGGAGCTTCACAAGGGTGGCCCAGTGATTATCTTTTAGGCTACCAACCCCTCAGGCTGGCAGTTCAAGGCCACCCAATGGCTCCATGAGAGAAAAGCCTGAGGAACTTCTGTCATAAATATTATAGCCAAGAAAATCTACTCAACAAGCAACAGAAGTTCAGTAAACACTTATTTCCTGCAATGTTCACAGACCAGGATCATCCTGACCAGTCTGCTTAACAGAACTTTGATTTAAAAATAGCATTTAAGTATTACACGTGCAAAGAAGCTAGCTCTAAAATTACTGCTTTGCTACTGAAAAAGAACCAATAATCAAACCTGTATGCATGATTCATGGAAACATATAAAGGTGACAAATTCTCATTTTATTTAAATGTAAAAGCCCTTAAATGTTACAGGTAAGGAGCCCTGGTAGTGCTGTACTTAAGCACCCTACCGGTAACTGAAAGGTAGACTTCTTGGAACACACACTGTCTGCAGGAGACAGACTGGGCAGTCGGCCTCCCTGGAAATTGACAGCTGTGGAAACCTTCGGGGGCAGTTCTACCCTGCCTGCACTTCCCATTTCTATTTTTCATTCTGATGTTTTCTCCTTCTCAGTCTGACCCTGTTCCAAGTTAAAGTCTGTTAACAATAGGTGGAGAGAATATTTTATGGTCGTTCTGAAACAGTGAGTAGGAACCTTTAATGGGAACACAGCTGTTGGCCAGCTCCCTACCCTGACCCCCCATTACCTTCCTCTCCCACTGTGCAAATCACCACATTACGAGGGGGAGGGGGGGTGCTCTGTAAACCTTGGCATTAAGCACTTCTCCTATACCGAAAGCAACAAACAAACAAACAAACAAACCAAACCCACTGCCCAGGAAGGGACTCACTCATAGCAACCCTATATGCTAGTGAGCTTTAGCCTAAGTGGACACGTCCACGTGAATTGCCACCCACATCTTGAATTCCTTGGCTTTTATAGTCCCAATGTTCTTTTCTTTTCTTAAAAGAATGCCTTTCTGCTAGCCATAAACATTACTCAAAACTTTCAACAGTTGTCACATTGTCTTTTAAAGATCATTAAGGGCCTTTAAGTCTGACGAAGGAAGAAGTCTATAAATATCTACAATGTTGATTTCAATGAGGAAAAAACAGCAGCATTCTACACAGCAGATTCTGAGGAGGACATAATAAGTACTTTTACAGTTACTGTGTGGGGGTTGACGCGAATGGCTGAAGAGCTCAGAATATGGAAGGCGCAGTCTTTCTGGGCGTGGGTGGTGGGCGGGAAGGAGTGTCCTGTATAGAAGCGGCTCAGATCGCAGCCCAGGGGGGAAGGCTGGTAAAGCTGGTGAGGGCAAAGCAATGCCGCGTGGCCTTCGTGTCGGCTCGCAGGCATTAAAGAAGCATCAGTGACCTAGGGGGCCCACACCCTCATTCTGGCTCATCTAAAAGTCTTAAACAACCCACACTCCGGCTTTCACCAGCCAAAAGTAGGTTTGGCTGGAAACATGCTGGTAGTTTTTGCAGACTCTCTGTGGGACCTGAACAAAGGAGTTGGCAGCCCCATTGGACTTCCTCTGGCTTCAGGAGGGAGGCGAATCCAAGTCCACATCCACCTGAGGCCGCTTGCATGCCTGATGCCGATCCTTGGCTGGGTTTCCCTGACCTGTTGCAGGGAGCACACCTGAGGTCTGTTGGGCGGCTACCAATAGCCTTGTAGTCTGTTAAGGATACAGTTCTTTAGTCTGCAATGCCTCTGAGCCACACAGGCAGGCATGTCTCTCTCTGGTCCTTTGACTTCTGCCATATTCGATGAGTCAGGAAACTGAATGCTATGCCTCATTTTCTCGGTGCTGCAACAGTTGGAGTCTCTGTCACACTCGCTTGACATCTTTTTTTTTTTTTTTTTTTGGCATCACTGCTCTCCGGTGGTGGGAGTAGGAGGCCCAGCCCCACTGTTGGAATTGAACCTCCGTCCCAGTGGGCCGCAGTCCCGCGCACAACCACTGCGCCACCGGGTCTCAGCCCTCGCTTGACATCTTGTAAACACGCTGCTGTGGTTCTTTATGTTGATGGTTATGGGGTTCTCCTTCCTGCTTCTAAGATATACCCCGGAGAATGATAAAATGGACTAATCTCTTCTCTGAGTGTTTCACACACCCTATTAACATGGGCCTACCTAATCATCTGTTGGAAGAAACAAAAACATGCATAAAAGAGTCATATTGAGGCTGAGCCCCGGTGGCGTAGTGGTTGTGCGCGGGACTGCGGCCCACTGGGACGGAGGTTCAATTCCAGCAGTGGGGCTGGGCCTCCTACTCCCACCATCGGAGAGCAGTGATGCCAAAAAAAAAAAAGGAAAAAAAAAAGTCATATTGAAACAATTCCACTTTTCTATAAGACCTTACCATTCAATTTCACCCCAGCCTCTTGAATTTAGAATTCAATAGGCATTTCTCTGGCTAAAAGCATCCAGTTAATATTTTAACAAGGGTGTTGGGCCAGGTTGTCCAGAGAAACAAATCCAGTGACACTCATTTAGCTATATATACGAAAAAGCTTTAGGTCAAGAAGCAATTATATTGCAAAAAGGCACCCCAGCCCAATTCAACTCAAGTGTATCAATCCAACGCATTTCCATAAGTTCCTTTCAGACTCATACAGCCACATGCTGGTGAGTCACCCTGGTGAACTGGGAAGCCGGAGGTTCACAGGGCAGCCGGTGCTGTTGGTGGAGACATGGCAGGGTGCCAACAACTCTCAGGTTTGGCGGCAGCATCCCAGTAAGGAGGAAGCGGAAGTCACTCAGAGGGCCTCTTTCTTATACAAAAGATACTCTCCCACCTCCAAGGAGGCGTCAATCTACCACTTGATTGGCAGGTTTGACTCAACCTCAGGCCAGGACTGTCTGGGTGACATACAAGAAACCAACCACCACCCAGACATATCCTAACTTTTGATTTGTTATTCTTAAAAAGACTCTTTTTCAGTGTTCTAGGTCATATGTAAACTTACACTTTTTTTTTTTTTTTTAGAGAAATGCCGTGTTTAATGGTAAAGCTGGTAAAGCTTAGCACACTCCAGCACGGGGCATGGCCTAGAGTTGAAACAGCAGGGACAGGTCGATGACCCCTACGGAGTCTCACATGGCGAAGAGGATGAGGAAGGCGACCATCAGGCAGAAGAGAGCCATAGCCTCAGACAGGGCAAAGCCCAAGATGGCAGAGGAGACGTTGCTGCTTGAGAGATGGGTTCCTGGCATAGCTGATCATCAAGCTGCCAAACACTGTCCCAATGCCAGGCCCCCCACCCTCCGCCCCCCGACTGTGGCTGCCCCAGTGCCGATAAACTTAGCTGCTGTGTCAATATCCCCGGAGACGACGCTGGTCTGGAACTCCCGCCTGGCCACCTGGAGCGGGAGCTGTTGTAGGAAGGCTGTTTGGATGGGACCTCTGGTCTATTCACATACGAGACCGACACCCGTGGACCAGAGCTGGAGGAAGGAGTCGTGCCCTGGTGGTCTGCATATTTTCAATCTCTCAGCGTTAGCTCCAGGTATCCTCTAGATACTTATATGATCAGTTTATGTTTGTTTAAAGGTCTTGAAAAAGTAATACCTACTTGTTTTATTATTATTATTTATTTTTTTTTTTGGCATCACTGCTCTCCGGTGGTGGGAGCAGGAGGGCCAGCCCCACTGCTGGAATTGAACCTCCGTTCCAGTGGGCCGCAGTCCCGTGCACAACCACTACGCTACAGGGGCTCAGTCCCTTGTTTTATTTTTTATGTGAGAAATAAAAAGAAAACACATTTTAAAGTTCTTTGAATCCCAGAAGTCATTTTGAAATGAGGATAATTACTATCAAGCTAAGTTCAGTATGGAAATGAATAATCTGGAATCCAAATAGACTCACCTAGGAAACATCAATCAATAATTCCCTTTAAATACATATCAGAAGTAACCAAAAAGTGAGACTAGAGGAAGATTAGCCAGTATGAATATCCTACTGTTAATTTTCAGGTGAAAGACAATTCAGGGGGCAAGGTCACTCCTTCATGGAGACAATGGGACTCATCGTATTCAGATTTGGGGCTGAGGGATTCTGGGAAGATATGTGTGCAGCAAGACTCTCACCTGACTTTTGTTACCTCCTCCCCTTGAAATTTGTTCAGGGCAGTTTCTTGGTGGTGAGGAGTTGTGGAATTTGATTCATCAAGTATCAATATGTACATTGCAAATATCCCTGGGAGTGATGACGATTAAACACTGAATCACCTTACTTCGCACCAATTCGATGAATATTAAGAAAGGAAGAAAATTGTGGAACATGGGCCACTGCATTGGTATTGTGAAGATATTTGGTTGGGTTCACGAGGATGAGGAAGATTCCAATAGGCCAGACAATGTGGAAGTCAGGAAAGAAAAGATGTATACATTTGATTTAAATCACATCTTATTATTCCTCAGGATCAAACTCTTTCAGCTTTCATATCCTAAAGTTAGAACAAGGATGATGTCTCTTATCATCTGGTAGTTCCTCCCAACACTTTATACCAGTTAAAATAGGAAAAACACAAAAAACCCCTAAAAGGTAGAATTTCATTTTAGCCCCTTTCCACTGGGAGCAAGTGACTTAAACTCTGAGCTCAAGTGAGGCTAAGAAAATATGCTGTGGACCTATGCTGGTTGCCTGCCCAGAATTTAGCTCTCTCATTGCCTTTCTTAATAAATTTCCATTTGTCACTACTGCCAGATTCCAAACCAAAAAACTAAATGCACTGATATCTAATTGATTTCCAACTCATTGTGACCCTATTAGACAGACTAGAACTGCGCCTGTGAATTTCAGAGACCATAAATTTTCAGAGGTGTAGAACATCTCATCTCTCTTCTGATGCTTAGCAGACAGTTTCAAGCTATTGAGCTTGCTAACCCAAAATATAACACACTGTGCTGCCAGGTTTCCTTTACTCAAAAAATGCACTGCCATCAGTTCGATTTCAATGCATACCAACTTTCAGGAAGTGTCAACTCCAATTGTAATTTTAAGAGTTGGCCTTGATCAGTTCAAGCCAGTCACTAAACTGTTATCCAGCTAAAGTGTTTTGTCATCTGGAATGCAGTATGTTACCCTGAAGCGGTATCACTAATTCACTCACTATATGTCAGAGGAAGAAAGAGCAGCTTTTATTTAGAAGCTATACCAGTGAGGAGACCACAGCAGTACAAGAAAGACTGTCCTCATGAGACCGTGTTTGAAATTAGAATTCAGAGAGAATATATACATTTGGTTTTGGAATTTCCACTTATAGAAATCACAATAACTCAGGTTTTAGGGTAACCACAGGTAACAACTGTTGACCTCGAGCAAGCAAACAGATCAAGTTCATTGTGTCTTAGGCTTGTGTCAGGATGTATTTGTTGACCAACTAGACAGCAGGGTCTAGCTTTTAATCACTAACAGGTAAATAGAAGAGTCAGCATTATTTGTCCCTTTTTAGGTGACATCTGCTTCTAACGGGTCTACTTGGGAGCATTGTAGCAAGTTATAGCATTCCAGGGAGATTGGAGCTAGTAAAGTACCTTAGGTTAGCTGCATGTTGTATGTTTTTTTTTTCTAACTATATTAAGAAAAATAACCTAGGTTACAATATGAACAGATATTTTGGGGAAACTTTTGGGATATGTGCGACTTCTAGAATATCACTAAGAGACATATTCTTTTTCCTTATGTCTGATAGGCATCAGACATTATGGTTGCAGTCATTTTGCTACTGCAAGGAATCCAACTGAAATTAAATTCGACTCATTAAAAGTGTAAAGCTAAGAGAAGAGTAGAAAAATTGAATCTGAGCAGTGCTATCATTGAATCTGTAACATTAATCTATTGCTGGGTTTCAGTTTGTAAGAGTCTTTAGTATTGAACCTAGATTTTGACTTAGGTTTTTCATTTGTTACCGTAATATTACTAACTAATAGATAAATCTCATATGG
Source organism: Nesogale talazaci (assembly GCA_004026705.1). NCBI lineage: Eukaryota > Metazoa > Chordata > Mammalia > Afrosoricida > Tenrecidae > Nesogale > Nesogale talazaci. Next base: position 45,677 of record PVJH01009578.1, read on the forward strand.
TGTTCGTGAGAATTATATAAAAGTTTGTCCTAGCACAGTGCTTGGTATATACCCCTTTAAAAAATTTAATCTAAAATAATAGATGAACACCCACTATGTACAAGACATGGTACTAGGCACCAAGAATACAAATATAAATAAGACTATGTCTTTATTCATAAAGAATTCACAAATTTTTGACTGGCATATATTAACATTTTAGTAATGGGATGGGTAGACAGGAAACACAGATTCCCTTCTCTGGGAGAGAAATTTAGGGAGAGTTTTAATAGTAATTCTCTAATATATATATATATATATATATATACACACAAGTATTCACCATAATAAATAAAACAATTTAGTCATTTCCTTAGAAACTGAGAAACAGTGTCTAGTCAAAGATCCTGCAGATTTTTATAACACAGATTTTTTTTTTCAAGATTTCCAGTGTCTGCTGCTGATACTAATATTTTCTGAGTGGGAGAATGCTATTTTTAAAAGCAAAATACAGTTGGTATGATAAGAGGGGTTTATTTTATTTTTTTAAAGTAGTAATACTCATCAGTAAACATTACGGTACTTATAATTCAGTTGGCTATGGTTATACTTTATATTTGCTACTTTCATAGTTCTGGAGACTTTATTTTTTTACTGTTATGATTCTATCCAAAGTTAGAAAGCTTAATAAGCATCATTCCTTACACTAACATGACATTGAGTTGTATAATGACTATGTGCAAAGTATAACTTTGCATGATTCCTGATAACAATTTCCCTCTTTTAGCTCATTCTTATGTGCACTGGTGGTGCGGTGCCAAAGCACTTGACTGTTAACCCAGAGGTCAGAGTCTTAATCCCACCAAGTATTCTACAGAAGTATGTGGCAGCTGGCTTCCCCAAGGAACCACAGCTTTGGAAACACCGTGGGTCAGTTCTCTGTTGTATTGGACTGTGAAGTGGAGTACATGACAACAGGTTTGGTTGCTGCTTATCTTTTTTTTTTCTTTCTTTTGTAAATGGAAGCACCTATCCTGAAGTGATGGAATCATTCCTGACAGCAGGCTAAGCTGTAAAATGAACCAAATAGGAGTTTTAAAGTGATTATTGATCTACCAACTGGGTTCGTTTCCAAAGTAACAAGTAAGTGACAATATAAGGTTTCTATTATTTCAATGCACTCCACCACAGCCAAAAGTTGTCATACTCCCTGTAAGAATCCCAAATAGGCCAAATGATAAATGCTGGCCAATTTAAATGACATTTCAATAAATAGCACCTGATTTGACTTACAGGCAGATGTTGATCAATAATGAGTATATGGAACGGAAACAGTTCCCCTTCAAAGTAGGAAATAATATCAGTTGATGCTTCTTAAGAAACCAATATGCCTGTTCTACAGAATGATTGTAAATAAAATAGCAAGATAAGGAGCAGGCATGTTACGATTGATCATACCCGATCTCTGATGAGTAATAAGTGCTTTTAGTTAAACTGCTTTTGGTGTCTACTCAAAGAGAGTCACAACTTTTCCATACTGCACACAATAAAATATTAGATATGGAAAACTTTCTTATATATGAAAAATATGAAGGAGAAAGGTAAATACCAAGAAAAACAAGCGGGCCAACAGTTGTCGACAGGAGACGTTTTTTGCACCTTGTTTCCTATTGTTGTTTGTATCTATTTGTCTCTTTGTGCAGCATTGGCTTGAGGTGAATTCCAGTGATGCAAGGTCTGCTTTTATTCTCCTTGTCTTCCTCTTAAATACTTATCTACGGATGCAGAATTCAACTAATTCAAGACCTTTGGGAAAAGAGGAAGTCCTCAGGCACCTATGATTAAAAATGAAGGTCATTTCCAGCCAGACAAGATGGTGTAGACCTGTGTTTTTTCTCCTCATCTCTGTGAAACACAGCTACACACCTAGGGGAAACAGCAAATTATAGCCAAAGAACTCTGAAAAATGACTGGAAGAAAGTGTGTGATTATGGACATCAGGGCAGGAGGAAGGAACAGTGATGAAGCCGAACTCTGCTGTGGAGTTGATACTCTTAGCAACTTCCGTAGGACAGAGTAGATTTGCCCCTGCGAGTTTCTAGGAGGGTAACTTTTGATGGGAATAGAAAGCCCTGCCTTTCCCCAAAATCCATATACTATTATTTCACATTTGAAAAGCTCACAAGAGTGATTCAGGGCCTCTAACAACCACTTAGCAAAAGAATGACTTATGACCGCATGGCACTGAGACCCTAATTTCCACCCTGGAGGGTTGGCTAAGGGAGTCCCAGCAATCTGTTCTCAAACACACTCTGTCTGTGGGCAAAGTTTTGCATGTTGCCAGGCGCTCAATGGAGGCAGAATTCATGTGCAGACTCAAAATGAAGTTAGGACTCCCAATGTAAACTTTTAGCCTCCCACAAATTTAAACTCGGAATTCAAGCTCTGATAAAGGCCCTGAAGCTTTAATATGGGAACATAGCAATATTTTAAAAATGTATACACCATGGACCCAGTGGGCTTTATTCTTGTGTAGTTTTCTGGAAGAGCTATTACAAAACACCACAAACCGAGTGGTTTCTAAGAATTGACAGTTTTTTTTCAGAGTTCTTGGGGTTGGGATTCTGACATCAAGGCATTAGCTATGCTGACTCATTCTGAGACTTTGAAGGGGAATTCAGTCTATGCGTCTAACCTACTTCCTGGTAACCATAGGCTTTGGTTTGCAGCATTATATGGTTTTAGTCTCTCTTTTCCTATATAGACTCACCTAGATTGGATTAGGACCTCTCTTACTCTAGCCTGCCAACTGATAACATCTTGGAAGAATAATGTAGTGCAAATCTGATTGTACCAATGTTTGTTGTTATATTGTAAGATGGAAAGTCTGTGCCTGAATTTTATTCAGCCACACTGGTCACATATCTAATACAACTACATCAACAAAATAGAGGACTAGATTAAGAACTTTTTTTTTTCATTTTTCTTGTTTTGTTCTCTTTCTGATACCCTTAATCAATTTATACATGCTAATTTGGTATAGGAAAACATTTTTATAGTATAGATTGTGAGGAGAGAGATAATTATAGCACAAACCTGTGTATTAATAAGCCCTATCTTTAATGGTACTTTGGGAACTTAGAGTTAGACATTTTGCTTTTGACAAAAATGCTTTCTCTTTATGTCCTAAAAGTGCTTTGTTTGATCGTGAGACTATTGCATATATTTTGTAGCAAATAAAACTGGCCTTTTCCCCTCTTCTATAAGCTGTATGAATCTTGATGGTCGATAGGGGATATGGAAATGTTTTCTTACTTAAAGTCCTATTCAAAAACCTTAATCTTTATTTTGACCACTTTTGGGGGGGGGGGAAGAGAGAGAGAAAGAAGTGGGGGCATACAGAGGGACTAGAGAGGTGAGAGGGAGAGATAGTAATGAGGTGAAGAAGCAAAACTTGTTAGATGTAGAATGAAACATGGAGACTCAGAAGTGAAGTTAAAGTAATCAAGGCATTCTGTTTTCTTTTTTTGCCCTTCTCAAACTACCTAGTTATAATCACTTCTGCCAGACTTTAAGCATTTCAAGATAATCTTAGGCTGCTGTCATTTTGAGGTTAACATTTAATTTTAATTTTAATGAAAATACATGGGTACAGCTTCTGTTGTTTTCTTGCTTTCCATAATCATCATTGCCATTGTATGCTGAAATGTTGGAAGAGCTATTTACTTATGTCTGTAGAGCTATAAGGAAATCCAATAGAATAAAAATTTGAGAACCAAAAAAATGTAAGACACTATTTTGGAAGAAAAAATGAAAATATTAATCAAATGGAGATACTGGAAAAGTGGCAATGCCAGGAAACATGGAGTGACATGGTCAATGAACTGTATTTGATTTGTAATACAGTAGATGGAAAATTACCATTTCTGCTTATGTTGTGACATCATACCACATAATACAAGGAGTTTGGGTTGTGGTGACTAGGTTTTGGTCTTTCCTTCATTGACTTACATTGTTTTTGTGTTGTGATTTCTTTCTTGCATGTAACAAAATGAAATAGAAATTTAATTGGGTTCATAGGTAATGATACTTAGCAATTCTAATTAATAGTTGTTTTAGGCCAAATATTCATTAAATTTTTTTTACTCCAGTGTTAGAACATTCCAGTATGTGTTTCCATCCATATGCAATTTTACAATAAAAATTTGATCTGATAGTTAGATACTTGTTTCTTAAGTATTTATCGGCATTTTAAAAGGTAGCTAGAAGCTGTTCTTTACCCAAACAGTTTTGAAGCAGACAGTATAGTATAGAATGATTTGTTGGGAGGCGATGACAATATTTGGATATCTATGTTACTTGAGAACCTATAGACACTTCAATCTTGTGAGATTGTGTTACTTTGTTATTTGCCTAGCATTGGTATCTGAAATAGATCTTAAATGTTGGAATATACCACTTGACTAACCAAATAAGTCTCCAGTTTGATCATACATAAATCTTAGCTGCTTTTTAGTCTGGTACAGCATCATAAGCATAGGATTATTACTTATTACTGTCCTCTATGACTGACACCAGGTGCTTCTTAACTTTTAGTTTGGGGAAGACTGTTAAGAGAGAGGTTAAAAAGTTTTTAAAAAAAAAAAGGTATCTTTTTTGCTCTGGAGTTACAACCGGTTAAGGGAGGGAGAATGAAATGAGTGATTCATTCAAGTGCGTTTATTTCACGGAGACTTTTCAGTTTTCTCCCTTTGTGTGCATAAATTAAAAAACTTGAGCTTCCTGACACACTGAGGGGATGAAGACTATATAAACATGCTTATAAAATGAACCTCTCTAAACAAAGTACCAGGCTACTGTGTCCACGGATTCCTTGATGCTTGACTTTTGACAAGATGTTAGCCATAGCAGGGGAGCCCTAGAGGTTAAGCACTTGGCTGCTAACCAACGACTTGGCAATTAGAGCCCAGGGGCCACTTTGCAGGAGAAAGATGTGCCTGTTAGTCTGAGTCCATAAAGATTTACAGCCTCGCAGACCCAGGCAGGTGGGGGTGGAGGACAGTTTTACTGCACGACAGTGAACTCTGGATTTTTAGACATACGAGATACAACAATGTAAAAAATATTATAGTGCTTCCATAGTGGATATTTTCTTAGAGAAGATATTCTAAAAATTACCTATCTTCACGCAAACCAACTACCAGCAGAGTACTATAAATTGTCGTTTTCTACGTGGGTGGTGTGAAATAGAAAATGGAGTCAAAAATTGGGTCCAGTTTGTTAGAGTGAATGAATGAATGTTCTGTTAACTTGAGTGATGCTGAACATCCTGGAACTGCAGGTGTTCAGGAACTTGGAACTTATTCGAAAACCAGAGAGCCTACCACGTTATGTAATCCATAACCTGAGCTCACATTCTCCGACAGCAAATGAATATGCTAATGCGTGCTACAATTCATATTTCCAAGCAGAATATCCGAAATAGTACTGTTGTCTCTGTCTCTGTCTCTGTCTCTCTCTCACACACACACCCCAAATGGGGGAAACTGTCAATCCAGAGATATCATATTTGCTCATGCCAAACCCCACGAATGAAATCTTGGCACCTGCGCGCTGTGCTTGGCAGACCCTGGAAAGCCCTGACACCCCTTTACTTGGCAGAACAGTTCTTTGCTCTCTCAAGCTACGCTCTTAAACCAGGAGAGCACTCTTTTTTCCCAGCATTCTCCTTAGGTCTTGCTAAAACGCTCCTCCCATGGCCTCAGCCACGGAAACGTACCCGTATCTACAATTACTCCTGAAGCAGCCTTGAGAACTACTCGTGCAGAGGCAGGGAAGGGTGGGTGGATAGGCTTTTATTGGCCTTTTCAGCCAATCAGCGAGCTGCCTTTCTTCCGGTGTGCGAGCCGACCAATCGGAGCGGGTCGGTGCAATCTTCGGCTGGGCTCGGCTCTTTTCGCTGATGCAGGCAGCTTGGGGGCCACCGCCACTAGAGAGTCTCTTTCCTTTTTTTTTTTTCCATGTGTTCACTTCCGGGTCCGGCGACTATCCGGATGCCCGAGGCAAAAGGATGTTTGACCTCCGGATAACTGAGGCGCCGCTGTGCATTCATTCCCGGCTGCATCCGTGGCGACAACAGCGGCCCGCGCGGCGACTCTGCAGCCAGGGGCGGCGGTAGGAGACACCAGCGCCGGTGCCAGGGGCGAGTCGGAGGCGAGCTGCGTTCCCTCCCTCGCTCGTTCCTGCCCCCTCTTCTCGTTCGCTCGCTGCCTCCCTGCGTGGCTGCCTTTCCTCCTCCGGCCGCCGGCGGCTGGGATGTGCCGCCACCGCTGCCGCTGCCCCCGCCGTCGCTGACTGACCGACCCGGGGCGCCGCCCGCGCCCGGGACCGACCTCGCTCGCGGCCGCGCCTCCGAGGTAAAGCTCCGTCCGCGGTGGCGCCCCGCCGGCTGGCTGGCCCGGCCCGGCGGCAGGCTGGGCACGGCCGCGGCTGCATCCATCCCGGGTGGGGCTGGGTGGGCTCGGGTCCCGGGCTGGGTGGGCCGGGGCGCGGCGCGGGCGGCGCCGCGGGTGGGGATCTGGCGCGGGGCGCGGGGCGCGGGGTGGGGGCGGCGAGGATCCGGGTGGGCAGCGCCGAGGCCGAGTCTGGGAGGAGAGCGCGGGGTCTCGGGGGGCAGGCAGGGGGCCCGCGGCGGCGGCCGGGCTGGGTGAAAAGTTGCCGGAGTGGTGCGGCGCGAGTGGGGAGGGAGGCGGGGGGTGGGAGGTGGGCGAGCTGGGAGCCGGCGGGGGCTTCTTTGGGGAGGGGCGAGTCCGAGTGCAGCGCCCCGCGCGCTCCCGGATTGTGTGCAGACAATTACCTTCTGGGTGGGAGCTGGGAGAAGGGAGACTGGCATGGGTGTGTTAGGCGGAGGTGACATGGGGCCAGCTTGCAGCTCAGGGGGAAACTTCCCTTTGAGGTGTTTGTTTTACGGAGGACAGGGACTTGCCTACTGCCCAGAGCTTTTGCTCCAAACTTAACCGGGGCATTAGTCAGGGTTAACAAAATCACTCTGGCGGGGACGGCGAGGCTTCTGGTTTGTTTATCCCACATGCCCGGGAAGTGGCCCGCAGAAGCGGCGGTTCTCGGTGCACAGCCCCCTGGTTTCTTTCCAGCCGGCTCATGGTGGAGGGATCTGTGTGTGCACATGGGGGGAGTTAGGCCCGTGCCATAGTCATTGCAGCACTCCCACCTTATGGTTCATGGAAGAAGGAAAAGTTAATGGGTGGGAGAGAGTCTGTGAGGGAGATAGCTACTGTTGCTATACCTTGTGAATTAGTTTTAACTCTTTTATGTTGAGTACGCAGGTAGGCCAGACAGTGACCCCTTTTTAACCTTCTATTAGAAAACATCCACTTTAAATCGACAAATTAAAGGCCAATTTCTTTTTAGTAAGTGACGAGATTAAGTCAGTATTTACTTCACGTTCGCAGCTTCTCCGTGTGGCATGAATGACATTTTCCACAGGTAGTCAGAGATGTTTGAAGTTAATTCTACCTAAGTTGCAATAATTTTAAAAATTAAAAATGGCTTAGTTTGTCAGCCCACATTTGTTTCCATGAAGAATGCTGGGTTTCCCTTATACATAAATAGATTGTGGAAGCAAGCTATCACAGCAATTATATTAAGAGTAATTTAGAATTAGAAAGATGCAAGGACGCTCTAAGAAGGAAGCGTTTTCCAACAAAAATGACGTCTGGTTTGTTATGTTCTTATTACGTTGGAGTTTTGTGTGTCCCACCTCCCACCATTGATAATGAAAATGACCTTAATGTTCCTTGTAATTGCCCCAAACTTTGTTTCAACTGAGCTAAAATAAATGATCATCCTAGTGTATACTTTAACCTTTGTAATTGCCCCAAAGATAAAGGTTTCATTTATGAGCCATGGAAGAAAGTGCTGTCAAACACATCACGTGGTTTTGGCACAGATTCTTTTTGTAGAATGTGTAGACACCTGGCTTCCAATGAGTTTATTTCTCTGGGATGAGTCAGGTAGTAATGGTTCTTATGGGGAACAGGAAGGTTAATTTTAATGCTGAGACCTTTGGGGGGTTAATCTTAGGAATTAAGATGATCTTTTACTGGTGATTAAATGTACTTATGGACACATACCAGCTTAAAATTAATGCACAATATGTATATGTGCATTTATATGTATGTGCAATGTATGTATGTGCAATTATATGTATGTATAATTGTTACATTTTTATCATTAGATTTGTAAGCATTAGCAATATATAACCACCTCTTAAGAACAGGCAATTTATTTATGACTTTCTCTAAAATAAAATGGGGATTAGACATGAGAAGCATAATGCTAAACATTTACTGTGTACAAGGGGCCTTTACTTTTGTTGATGTTAGAGGAAGTAGAATATTAAGATGAATGAGACCTAGTAGCTCTTCTCAAGGGAGAAGCCGACATGTTCAGAAATAATTGCAACACAAGACTCCTGTGGGCTTTATTAGAGGTACATGGAAACGCACATGCGCGTGTGTATGTGTGGGAGATTAATTTTTGACTGGAAGCTTATGAATTAAGTTTTGAGCTGGATTTGAAAATATTTTAATGTGTAAACGGGGAGTAGGGAGATGAAGTGTTGTGGTGAAGGCCGGCTGACAGGCATGTTGGTGAGGTGTTTTCGAGCCTGTTGAGCTGGCCATAAGGCTGCTCTGCCAGGATGACTTTGTGGACCAGGAAGCTGTGAAAGTAGGTGGAGATCTAGCCCTGGAACTGCCTCGTATTTAAACATGAGTCAGTTGCAGGCGTGAAGATCCAAGTGTATAGCCTTCCATCAATAGAGAGGAGGTGGATAGCAAAGGTAAAGCTGCATATTAGAACTGTCAGCTAGTTATCATTCATCGGAATAGAGGAAAGCTGAAAATATATGTACAGTAAAACAAATTGTAGTCTTTGTAGTGTTTCTTTTCCTGTATTTGAATATGGGCGTGTCTGATAATCTGATAATTGGTTTTACACAAGTAAGTCCCAGCTGGAAGAATGTGACTCAGGGAGAGGTGGGAAGCTCTCCAGTTACTCCACTGTGTCCCTTCTTCTGACACCTCCTTGTAATCTTCTTGCTGGAAATAGAAGAACCAGGGTGGTGTTTGTTTTTTTTTTCCCCTTTTCTCCCAGAATGGGACAAATGATTAAAGATTGAATTTCAAAGCATTTCCCAAAAGACTCCCCAGAAGGGACTGTTACAATATTAACCGACAAAACCAAATACAGGTCCCTAGATAGTTCTATCACTGTTAATACATTTGAAGTGGCATTTACTATGGATAATGTGAAATATAAAGAATCTACACAAGAAGAAAAGAGACAGCAACTGTTGGGTGAGGAAGTGAGAAATTTTCAAATTTCCAAGTAAATATGTGCTTTGCCACTCATTCATTCCTTGCCATTAAGTGGGTTCTCAACTCATAGCAAACTCTGTCAGGTTTTTTTTTTTTTTTTAATCTTAAGTATCAGCTAATTGAACCCCAAACTTGACCATTTATCACATTTTCACATTATCATCCTCACATACCCAAGTTTAAAACTATGTAGAATTAGGTTACAGGGGAAGTGATTTGAGTCTTTTTTAGTTTTAAATGAATCATTCTCCCCCTAGATGTATACAAGGAGCCCTGGAGATGTAGTGTTTATGTGCTGGGCTGTTAACCACAAAGGCGGCAGTTAAAACACACCAGCCAGGAGAAAGACAGGGCTTTTCTGTGCCTGTAAAGAAACTCACAGGGACACTTCTATTATGTCCTTTACGGTCGCTGTGAGTCAGAACTGACTCAGTGGCAGGGAGTTTTGTTTTATGTTTTTGAGAGGTTAATGGAGCACTGGTATTATAATTGAGTTTTGTTACCTTGAACATTGAAATAGCAAGAGTGGGGTTATGCTTTTCTCCGGACAATAGTAGTTTTATGTTTTTATTTTAAGAAAAGTTTGTGAGTTAGGAGGTGTAAACCCATTTTATGAGTAGGCAACAGACCTTCCTGGAGTCTACATTACTTGTTTATGATAAATCTTGGAAGTAGGAAGATTACATATTTAAATCAAGTTTTTCGTCCTTGAAAGACTGGAGCCATTGAAGATCTTGTCTACTCCCCGAATCTAACCTTTTTCAGGGTTATTTTTTATAATAAAGCAGTTGGCACTGATAGACATTCCACAGAGATATTGAGGTACCCTTTTGAGACTACCACTGTAAAGTGAATGCAATACTGTAATAAAGCAAGTCACACGAATTTTTTTGTTTACCAGTGAGTCAGAATTGATGCAGCTTTCTTTTTAGTTTTATGTCCGTAACCTTATAGCGCAGGTTTTGATGCCAGCCCGTAGTGACTTTATAGAACAGGGTAGAACTGAACCGTGAGTTTCCCAGACTAACTTTCTGCGAGAGTAGAAAGTCCTGCCTTTCTCTCTCCCCCACAACCTTATCCCCCCCCCCGCCCCCCACACACACACAATTGTGGCTGGTGGTTTTGAACTTTGGAGGTTTGGGATCACAGCCCGTCTCATAACCATTCTACCACCAGGGCTCCTTACATGTGTAATAGCTTTAAGAAAATATTTAAAATATTGCAAGAATTACCAAGGAGACACAGAAAGGAAATAAACACATGCTGCTGGATAATGGTACTGATAAGTTGCACAATGCTGGGTCACCACAAGCCTTTAATTAAAAAAAAAAGTTCAATATATGTAGTAAAGTGAAGCACAGTATAACTATGTGTACCTGTACAGGTGTTAACTGACATTGTTAACATCTGCATGTTGTTTCTTTAAAATATAGTGCCTTTGAAAGTGATCATTTTAAGCAATTCATTTTTCTTGTTGTAGGAATTCTGCAAAAGGCGGTAGTATGGTTCTGGTAGTTTAATTTATCTCAGGAAATCACTTTTGTGCTATCTCCTGGAGAGACCAGACTTTGGATCATGATGTGTAGAAATCAAGTGGGCCTTATCCGCTAATGGGAAGACTTTGGAGTGCCTCTCAGAACCACTCAGAAAGAATATTGAGTGAGAGCGCGAGCTGGGATAGAAACTCGAAGACACAATGGAGGGTGCTGTAAGCCAGGCTTAGTTGGTATCTCTCTTCAGCTGAGATTCAGAAGTGATGACAGTTTGAGTTCCCTCCTCTGGTCATACTAGCAGGTAAACTTTGGACTCTTCACTGTGAGGTCGGAGGCTCAAACTCATAGCTTCTCTGCCAGAGAAAGATGGGGCTATTTGCACCTGTAAAGATTTACAACCTCGACCTCAGAAACCCTTTATAGAGTCACTGTGGGTCATAGTTACTAGATGGATGTGGGTTTGGTTATGGGACCTACCCACTAAAACCCACTGCCATCCTGTTGGTTTCGATTCACAGTGATCCTATTTAGGGTTTCTGGGGCTTTGCAAATCTGTGAGAGCAGATAGTCCCATCTTTGTTCCAGACTGGCCGGTGGGTGGGACCACCCCTATGGTTGGTTAGCAATATAAAGCTACTCAATAACCCCTCCAGGACTTCATTCCGGAGCTCCTGAGATATTGCTTTGTAGCTAGGCCTCAGAAAGTGATTGACTGTGTTCTGTCCTCTAGTCTTCTGCCCATCATCTTAGTTGTAGGAATTAATTCTTAATCATGACCGTCAAGGTTTTTTTTGGGCGATAAGGCACACTTTTGGGGTATTTTTTGTATTAGTGATATAGTTAAAGTTTAATTAATGAAAATTTATTGCGAAAGCATGCCCCCTTTTTAAATAATTTTTTTGTCATTAAGTAAAATCTCACGATAGAGATTCCCTTTATCAAACATAAATTTCTAACTTTTCTTTTAGTCTAATGATGTCAGATTTCAAGCTATATTTAAATGTACATTTTATTAGCTCTTTTTGTGTTGCTTTCAAAAACTTTATTTAGCTGATTGCTATTTTTGCAAAAAAACATGAGAGAGACTTATCTCTGCCATTAGGCTCCCCATGAGCTTCCAGATAAAGTGCTAAGATAGGATGCCTGGTACAATTAGACGTTGTGTAAATGTCTTGACTCTCCACTCTCCCAAGCCTTTTTAAGAAGTTGCTGAGATGTATGAGTTGTTTGGAGATTGGTTGGTTGGTAGAATAAGCAAAGGCTATTAGGGACAGCCTATTATCAAAGAATCTTTCTAAAGTCACCTTTGCTCAACCCATCACCAGATTATTAGAATTTACTGACTAATGTCCATGTTACATTGAATTTTTATTCATTTTAACTATTGGGTACTTCCCAAGAATATTTGTTTGTAACCAACCATTTACGGTAGTGATATATGCTGTTGTAATTACACAGTTTAATGAAATGCTGTCTGTGAAATATAAGACAGAAAGCTGTTTATATGGGACTTCAGTTGGTTGCTTTGAAAATAAGTTGCTAAAATCAATTGCAGTTGAAATCGGCTTGGGTGAAAGAACTGAAAACAATCCATAAAACAAATCCAGAAATCACAAAAGATTTTACAGTAAGCTTGTTTTGCAAGTGTCTGTGAGATATCGTTCCATGTTTAAGAAAGAGAAACTGGAGATCACAGGCGATGCAGTTGTATGTATAATTTTTTTCATGTCAGATAAAATTGAATTCAAATCAATAGACCCATCCTTGAAGAAGAAGTCTTGTTTTCTCGTTGCTATTTGAGTTGCATTGAAATGTTTAAAGGGTATAAGTTTCTTTTATGTGTTTTCTTCTTAACTAACTGAGCAGCTATTACACTAAAATCTCACTCACTTCTGGCAACAACCCTCTAGGACAGAGTAGGAACTGCCCATGGGGCTTCCCAGGGTTTAAGAGCCTCACCCACAGCTCCTACTTCCTGCTGAGGAAGGACCGGTAGTTTGAAATCTTGACCTCTGGGGCCTGTTTGGTTAATAAGACCATTTTAAAGAGGGCACCAGGGGCAGTGGGGCAGTGGTTGTGCCACTATGGTTGGTCAGTTCACTGCTAGTAGTTTGAAACCCCGGAAGACAGGACTTTCAACTCTCAGCAAGAGTTACAGTCTTGGAAACTCACGGGGCAGTTCTGCCCAGTTCTGTCGGATCACTGAGTCAGAATTGACTTGAGGGCAGCGACTCTGATCCAGACAGATAGTTAAGACCCTGGTAATGGTAGTGAGTCACGTAGTGGGCTGCTCCTTTGCGGTGTTAGGTAGACATTTGATTGATCGATCTCTGGTTCATATGTATTAACCCTACAAAAGGTCCCCTGATTCATGTTATTTTTCAACTCTTACACAGTTTCACGGTAGGAGAGGAGTTGATTCATAATTCCAACAGTCCCTCAACACAAGTAGGGACTTCTGTGATGAACTGGGAGAGGACATTGTCCCCTGAAAGAGGAAATGCGGCCACCTTGATTTGTATTATGAACACTGCCTACCCTTCCATCTGGCCTTGTTTAGAACTAAGTGGTAGGAGCCTTTGTGGTGCAGTGGGTTAAGCTGTGGGCTGCTAATGGCAAGATTGATGCTTTGAAACCACCAGTTGCTTGGTGGGAGAATGATGAAGCTGTCTCTTTTGGTAAAGCTGCCCTGTTCGTGGAAACCTCAAGGACGAGTTCTACTTCACTTCGGTTGGATTAGCTTGTTTATTTTTTAGCCTAGTGGAAAGGAGTTTTAGGAGATGGAGGATGAGGTTGGGGGAAGGAAGGAAAATGGCCTGTATGGTAAGTCTGTTTCTTGGTGTCATCCCAGCAAACTAGAAACAAATGGAAAAACCAAAAATGAGCCCACTGCCCTGAAGTTGCTTCCTGCTCATAGGGACCTGAGGACAGAGTAGAACTTCCTATAAGATTTCCTAGGCTTTGAATCTTCATAAATGGCAGCGTCTGTGTTTCTCACTTTGAGTGGCTAGTGGGCTCAAGCCTTTAACTGCTGAGGGTTTTAACTGCTGTGCGAGCTGGGTTTCTCGGGACCACGTTACAATTCCTGAAATGCAGCAGACACTGAAAGAAACCTTGCACCACACAGCTCTGGTCTACCTCTCCGCAGCGTTTGTTGCCTTTGTCCTTTGTATGTGAGAGTCAGCCTCAACCTGTTAGTGAAATCATACCTAGAGATGTAATGCTCAGAAGAAGGAGGGGGGCTTTTTCTTTGAGTCTCTTTAGAAAAGCAAAGAAACCTTTTGCATAAGCCTGCCAGCATGCTTTTCCCTTCATGTTTTATTGAGTGGGTAAATCACGTGCACTTTCTAAATAGTCATGGCGAGGGAGGTGGGGTTCTCATGGTTGATGTCTTCTCATCAGGATATACCCCTAATACTGGAGATGGACCACATTTTTCCTGAGTCACATGGTAGAGGGAGAATATTTCTGACAGTTGTGGGAAGGAAGAATATGGGGGAAATGGATATTAGAGAGGCAATCAATAGTGACCATTATATGTACTCGTTTTGAGAGTGAAATTAAATAATGCATGTGGATGCACTTTGAACTTTTAAAGTGTTCTACAGTCATAGGGAATAAAAGACTAGAAAGCGCCTTCTGTGTTGCTATCTTAAATGTGCTCAGATGGGATTACTTTCAGAACTGAAAACATTGTTAGTTTTCTTATTGACTAATTTTGGGTCAATAAAATAAGTTAACTCCGTTGTAACTTTATATATTATTTCTATTAGATGCACAAGACTAATTTATTTTGAGTGCATAATTTGTATCACAGTTTTGTATGAGTTGTTACACACACACAAACACAGAAATTGTACACAGCTTTGAGGACAAGTCAAAAAATATTGCTACTAGAGTTCCAATGAACACATACTGGTTTATTCCAAACAAAATGTGTTTAAGCATGCCCTCTGATCAGTGGGTGGCTGGCTATCCGCAAGCTCTCTCAGTAATGCATTTGCCTTAGTCTCCTTAGGGCACTGTTCAAAAGAAGTGTAAATGAAACAATGATTCCTGGGGAGTTCTGCTGGGTCAGTTAAATTCAAGGCAGAGAGATGAACTCATGCAGGTACTTTATGATTTTCCAAGATAGTTATAGATCTTCTCAAAGGATACAGGATAATTAGAAGGGCTTACTAGGATGAAGTTTTAAGGAAATTGAAAACTGCATTGGTTAAAAAAAGGTCCAGGAAAATTGCTGAGAAATTTTTTCTTTCATTCCATCATGACAATGTAGCTGCTCATTGCTTGAAGGTAGCATGGGTTGTCCAATGGGAATTTCCTGGGGAAAGTTTACCCAATCCACCTTATAGCCCTGGACCTGCTCCTTCAGATTTCTTTTTTCTTTTCTTTTTTTTTTTTTTTTTTAGGCATCACTGCCCTCAGGTGGTGGGAGTAGGAGGTCCAGCCTTTGCTCCTGGGAGCCGGAATTGAACCTCCATCCCAGTGGGTCGCAGTCCCGCGCACAACCACTACGCCACCAGGGCTCAGCCCAGATTTCTTTTTTCAGTCAAAGCTTAACACGTAAAAGAAACGTGATTAGAATTCCTTGAGAATTTCAGACCTGCCAGTTTGATGGAAGTGTGCAACACTCTCAGTTCTTCAGGGAAGGCTTCCCAGCCCAACCCAGCCCACTGCTCTCCAGTTGATTCGGATTCATGATGAGTTCCCAACGTATTTCAGGGCCCTGTCCTTGCAAGATCCACATCAACACCAGAGCTTCTGCCGGGGAAGGGCTGACCCAAAAAAACCCCAAACCAACTGCCGTTGAGGTGAAACCTTAGGTAGGGTTTTCAAGGCTATAAAAATGTATCAGAGCGGGCAGCCTCATCTCTCATCTGAGGAGTGGCCGTTGGGTTTGAACCACTGACTTTGTGGTTAGCGTCCAGTGCTTAATCCAATAACACCAGCAGAACTGTTCTTGAGAAAGTTGTATAGAGATGGAAGCCTTGAAAAGTATGTAGATGTAGGTGGAGGTGGAGGCTGTGTCAAGAAATAGAAACTTCACATTTATAAGTATATTTATATAATTATATATATGATATATAATGCATATTGGATTCCTTTTATCAGACTCTTACAGCTTTTATAACAAAGCATACATCAGTTGTAGCAAGCATATTGGTACATAGGTTGCCATCATAATTTTCTAAACATTTACTTTCTATTTGAGCCCTTAGTATCAGCTTCTCTTTTATACCCTCCCTCAATCACCTCCCACTTTTGTGACTCCTTGATAAATGATAAATGATTATTATTTTCATATCTTATACTGACTGCTGTCTCCTTTCACCCATGTTTCTGTTGCTTGTTCCGTGGGGGAAGGATGGTGGTGGTTGAGGTGGCAGGGGTGAGGGTGGGGGATTTTTAATAAAGTTTTCTATAATGTTATAGCAATACTTTTTTACTTACTCATATTTTATTGCTCATACCTACCTTAAACACTTTTAAACAAAACCCAAACCCAGTGATTTAGAGTTGGCTTTGGCTCATAGTGACCCTGTGCAGCTGAGCATCTTTATGGGAGGAGACAGCCTCACCTTGAGGTTAGCAGTGTATGCTCATCCCATTGCACCAATCATTAACTCCAACTCACTGCCATCCACTCAGGTCTGACTCATAGCTTTCCTAAAGGACAGAGACGAACTGCCCCTGCCAGTTAACTCCTAAAAGAGTAGAAAGCCTCATTTCTCTTCCCAAATGGGTGGATGATGGTTTCAAACTACTGACCTTGTGGTTACAACCCAATGTGTAACTTGCTACACTGGAAAATAAATGCATTGAACATGGGGGAGGTTGTTTGCTGGAGGGAGGGCTTATTTTGAATTGTGAAATCCCAATAAAATGGGGGGAAATGATATTCTTTAAAAATTTTGAAAGTAGCAAAAAGATAATTGTGGGGGTG
>PVJH01009578.1:62593-78426 GCA_004026705.1 Nesogale talazaci
AAAAAAAAAAAAAAAGATTGTGGTGTTCTGATCAAAATCTGGGAACCTGTAACAGCTAGCCACTAGAGAAGTGTATGTTTTCTCAGGTTTGGCAAGATTTTAGCTAGTTTTAAATTAAAATTTTAATTATAACAAGTGAACAGATGAATCCTTTTGGCTGTGCTCAAGTGGTCAATAGTGACACAGAGAAACACACACATGTGTTAGTACAAACACTATAAATTGCCCCTTACCTGAACTGCTTAAAATGAACATGCAGAAGCAGAATGAATGCTTGAAATTTTGTTTACTTTTATTTCTAGGAAATCCGTATAATCATTTCTATACCTTCAACATATGTAAAACCAATAAATAAATATATATTAAGTTAGTCTATTTGCATACATATATTCTTGATTTTTACATATGTCGACGGTCCAGAAATTATGAAGATAAACATATTCTTGGATATAAAAATATAAATTGCTTTGCACACTCATTCTGCTTTTGCATTTTTTTTTATTTGGCGTAGAGATGAAGCACTCAGCTGATACTTGAGTGGGTGTCAGTTTGAATCTGTCACCCGTTCTGTGGGAGAAAGATGTGATTTTCCATTTTTGTTAGGAATACAGTTTGGGAAACCCTTTGGAGCAGTTCTCTGCTGTCCTGCCACCTTTCTATAAACCAGAATATATGTATGCAAATATGTTAATATATATTTATTTATTGGTTTTACATATATTGAAGGTATATAAGGTATTGATGACAATGAGTTTGCTCTTTTGGTTTATACACATTGTGAAAGTGGCGTGGAGGCCACATCTAACCTCTTCCAGCTGAAATAGGTAGAAGGAGACTGTCTCTACTGCAGCCCAAAATCAGTTGCTACAAGGCAGAGGTGAGGCATGCTTCCCTCCGCTATTCTTTTTTATTTATTTTGACACCCTCAATAATCGACCTCTCTGATGGGTTTGCTCATTCACTGCAGTGTTCATGCAGAACTCCCAGACAACACTCCTATTTAAGGGACTTTATGAGGGAAGTTAACCGGTTACCACAAGTGAAGATCAAAAACATTAAGGATGTTGACATGGGTCCACAGCAGCACCTGTCCTTCTCCAGCACTCAAGTTTCTCTCTCTGGTCCTCAGCCTTTTCAACTCGGTGGTCTTTTAGCTTTTGCCACCATGGGCCAGGAAGCCCACTGGTTGCACCATTGTGCTGGCTCACTGTTTCAGTGGCATAGCCCATTTGCTCTGAACCATGGTCTCCAGTGTAGCAACGCATGGTACTTCTGGTTGTGGGATCCTTGATTTCAGGTGGCTGTCTCACATGGCTTTTTCTTCTTGCTTGATGGTCCTGGGAATTCTCTATATTTCTGCTTCTAAGATAGCTCTTTTATAGCCTGGGGAATGGCAACTCAAACTGACCAGTTTCCTGTATTACTGTTCACGTGCCTTATTTCTCTAGACACCCCCTCCCCCCCACATTCATTTGGTGGGATTTACAGAGACCTGAGCAGAAGAATCATTTAAGAGATTTTACATCACCACCTGTATACATGTATGTAAGTATGTAAACATAAGCAGGCTTCACAATTGAGCTTTTTGAAGCCCTATCATGTATGTAGATATCTATGCCTTTAAATATACAGAAATAAACCCATTTGTTCTTTGAAAGAATTTTTTTCTTTTAAAAATCATTTTATTGGGTGATCTTATAAAAATTCATAAATCAGTTATCTTAAGTAAACTTGTACAGAGTTGCCATCATCATTTTCAAAACATTATCTTTTCTCTTGAGCCCTTTGATATCACCTCTTCTTTATTCCCTCCCCCCTACCCTACCAAACTTGTGAACCATCTATATCTATCTATATATATATATTTCATATTTTACACCAGCTTATGTATCCCTTCACCTGCAATTCTGTTATTCATCCCCCAAGAGGGGGGTTTTACAGCCATTATTACTATCAATTCCCTCTTCCCTTCCCCTCTCTCCTCCCCCTTTCCTGTACGTCTTGGAGTACTTCCTCCCTTTACTGTTTCTGAGGGATTTATCTATCCTGTATTCTATATATCAAAAGTTCTTATCTGTACTATTGTATATACACCTGTCTAGCAGGATTTGTGAGAAATGAGGCCATAATAGTTGGAGGAGGAAGAATTAAAGAACTAGAGGAATGTTGTGTGTCTTCTTTGAGGGAATGTCCAACTACCAACAGATGGGTTTTGGGTCTCTGACCCCTCTCCTTCACATCCATGTGATTGTGTTTGAACTTCTGATACCTTTTCCCATTGACCCTGCATGACTGCACAGTCTGGGGTACTTCTTCCATGTGGACTTGGTTGTTTTCCTGCTGGATGTTTGTTTACTTGACTTCAAGCCTTTAAGACTCCTGATGCTTTATCTTCTAATAGGTACCATCCATTTTCTTCACCACATTTGTTTATGCACCCATTTTGTCTTCAGTGATCAGGTTGGGAAGGTATCACACAGTGCTATATTATTAGAACAAAGTATTCTTGTGTTGAGGGAAGACTCAAATAGAGGCCCAGAGTCTGTCTGCTCCATTAATGTACTAACATATAAATATATATAATAGGCCAATATCCCTATCTTTATACATTAATGCATTTACACATATTTATACCTTTCTCCATAGTTTTGCCTTTCTAGTTCTTTCCTAGTTCTCTGTTTCTGCAAGGGAGAAAGACAAGGCTTGTAAATGACCTACACCACTTTATTTTTTTTTAAATATAGATTTTATTGGGAGCCCTTATAATATTCAATGCATCATTTGTATTAAGCATATTTGTACACATGTTGCTATATTCGTTTCCAAATATTTTGTACTTGAGCCCTTGGTATAAGCTCCTCTTTTTCCCTTCCCTCTAGTTCTTTTATTTTTTTTTTAAATTCCAGCTCCCCATATTTCCCCTACCCCTCTCCTCCCCCATGAACCCTTAACAATTTACACATTGTTATTACCTTTTCATATCGTACACTGTCCAGTGTGTCATTTCACTCACCCCCCTGCACCACTTTAATCGAGTTGATTCTGAGTCAGCAAATTCTCCATGGGCTTACTGTGAATTCCTAATAGAAAAGGAGCCCTCATGATGCAGGGACTTACACATTGGGCTGCTAGCTTCAAGGTCAGCGGTTTGAGTCCATCAGCTACTCCTTGGCTGAAAAATGAGGCTTTCTTTTCTTATAAACAGCTACGGTCTTAGAAATCCACGTGAGCAGATGGACTCTGTTTTGTATGATTGCCATTAGTCAAGGGAATACTGCATGGCTTAAAAACAGGGAAGATGTGTGTCGGGTTGAAGCCTCTCATCATATTCAATCTTTATGCCGAACAAATAATCAGAGGAGCTGGTTTATATGAAGAAGAATATGGCATCAGGATTGGAGGAAGTCATACTAGTAGCCTGCAATAAACTGATGGCACAACCTTGTTTGTTGAAACTGAGGAGGACTTGAAGCACTTGCTGATGAAGGATTTCGGTTTTCAATAAGGATTACATGCAATGTAAATAAAGGAAATCAAAGTCCTTACAATTGGACCAATAGGTAATAGCATGATAAATGAAGAAGAGATTGAAGCTGTGTGGGATCTCATCTTGCTTGGATCCACCATCAGTGCTCAGGGAAGCAGCAATCAAGAGACAACAGACATCTGGTGTCGGGTAGATCTGCTGCACCAGACCCCCTTAAAGTGTTGGAATGCAAGGATGCTACATATATTTAGAAGAAGTGAGCCAGAATGCTCCTTAGCGGTAAGGATAGCGAGACTTTGTTTTATGTGCTTTGGTTATGTGAGAGAGACCAGTCCCTGATGAAAAGCCCTCATGCCTGGTAAAGTACAGAAGCCAGGATAAAAGGGGAAGGTCCTTGACAAGACACATTGACACAGAAGTTGAAACCATGGACTCAAACAGAAGAACGATTGTGAGGATGGTGCAGGACCAGGCAGTGTTCCTGTTGTATGTAAGGTGTAACTATGAGGTGAAACTGATTCCATGGCACCTAAAAACAACATGGATTGTTCGTGACAGTTATTATTAAAAAAAAAAATTCTTAGATATCAGGCTTCAAGAACTAAAGAGCATAGCATTGCGTGCTCACTTTCCTGATGTGATCGCTGAAGACCAATGTGTGTATAAGTTAATGTGGTGAAGAAAGTGGATGGTGCCTGGCTCTCAAAAGAGATAGCTTGAGTAAACAAGCGGCCATTCAGCTCGGAAGCAACAAAGCCTACACGGAAGAAGCACACCAGCCTGTGTGATCACGAGGTGGTGAAGGGATCTGGTGTCGGGCATCAAAGAGCTAAAATTATATCATTATTAATGAGGGGGAGTACAGATTGGGGACCCAAAGCCTATCAATAGGTGAAGCAGCATCCTCTTGCAGAGGGGTTGTAAGGAGGAGATGAGCCACTTAATATACAGGGTAGTAGCAATGAAATATGCAACCTTCCTCTAGTTCCCAAATGTTGCCTCCCACCCACTATCATGATCCCAATTCTATCACATAAATCCAGCTAGTCCAGGAGATGTACAGTGAAGTTGTAAACATGGGAAATTTAGGATAGATGATCCCTCAAGACTAGTAATAGGAGTGGTAATACCAGGAGGGTGGAGGGATGGAGGAATAGAAAGGGTGAACCAATTTCAGGGATCTACACGTAGCCTCCTCTCTGGGACATGGACAGTAGGGAAGTGAGTGTTGGGACACATTGGACAGTGTATAGTATGAAAATGATAACAATTTGTAAGTTACTAATGGTTCATGGGGAGGGGGGAGGAAGGAAGGGAAATATAGGGAGCTGATACTGGGGACCTGGATGGAGGGAGGATGTTTTGAGAGTGATGATGGCAACAAGTGTGTAAATGTGGCCTGCATACAATTGATGTTTGTATGGATTGTGATAGGAGTTGTATAAGCCCCCCCAAAAATGATTCATTAAAAAAAGGAGGGAGAGAGAAGAAGGAGCTTATATCAAGGGCTTACATGGAAAATATTTCGAAATGAATATGGTAATATGTGTACAAATATGCTTAATACAAATGATGTATTGAATGTTATAAGAGGTGTAAGGGTCCCTCAAAAAATAATTGGAAAAAAATCAATTTATCGGGAGCTTGTATAACTCTTATCACAATCCATACTTCAGTCAAATCAGACATGTTTGTACATGTTGCCCTCATTATTTTCCATACATTTACTTTCTATGGAGCCCTTGGCATCAGTTCTTTTTTAAATTTTCCCTCTTCCCCTCCATAAACCTCTGAAAGATTATACATTTTTATTATTTTCATCTCTCACACCTACCACTATTTCTCTTCCCCCATGTTTTGTGTTGCTCTTCCCTCTGTAGAGGGGTGTATGATTATATGTCCATCATTGCAATTGGTTCCCCCATCCTCTCCCACACTTCCTCCTACTCTTCTGGTATCACTATTTCCACTCCTGTTCCTGGATCCTGTGTGCCACGAGCTCTCATCCCTTTGTATGTCTGTGTCCATGCCCTGGTCTAGTCTGAATTGGGAAGCAGTACTGGGGTCATGATAGTGAGGAACCAGAACAATTTAATATGTTTCATTGATGTTTTACTGCATCCTGGTGACTCATCTCCTCCCTGTGGGCCTTCTGTGGGGAGATTGTTCCATTGTCTATAGATGGGCTTTGGATCTCTGCTCCAGTCCCCTCATTCTCAACAATTTTGTTTGTTATATGTCTGTGCTTCTTGCGTGTGGACTTGTTGCCTCACAGGTGAATGGCGGCTTGTGTAACTTTAGCCTTAAGACCCCAGACACTCTATCTTTTCATGGCCGGCCACTATCTGCCTTCTTCCTTATATTTGCTTATGCACCCATTTCGTTGTTAGCGATTGTGTCGGGAGGGTGAACATCTCAGGCTATTAATTGGTTAGAACAAAGTGTTCTTGTATTGAGGGAGGGTGTGAGCAGAGGTCCTACCTCAGTGTATTGCCTTATAAGTATATGTACATAGGTCAATATGTATCTCTATTTTTGTGGATTAAGGTATTTACACTTGTTCCCCACTGTGTTTATATCTCTATTCATTGCTTTGCTTCCTTGGACCTTTCTCTGCTTCCTTTTACCTTTATTCTACCCCACTGTCACTTTCCCCTCCTATTTAGCTAGTTTGCTGTTGCTCCAGCCCCCCCCCCCCCCATCCCTATCTTCTCCTTGTTATTTACTCCAATACCCCAGTTGTTTCCCTGTCCATGACCCATGGCGCAACCTGCTCATCACCCCCTTCCCCCACCACCGTGTTATTTTTATATGATTATATTTGGGGTAATTCATATAAGTACAATTTTATAATCCTTTGTACCATTGGAACCCCCTAAAATGACAATGCATTATTTCTAAGTGGGAGAGTATTTTCTTTGGAGTGGAAAAAAGTTAAGTTCCTAGACTGAGTGTTTCAACCAACTTTAATTTTAACATATACCGCTTTCATTATTAATTAACCTTGATAAAATGTAACTTCCTATGAATCTTCTAGCTATACTCTTTGTATCTCTTACCAAATGACTGTGTACAACCACCCACTACTATCTAGTCAGTTTCACTCCTAGCAGCCTTCCAGTACAGAGTAAAATTGCCCCTTTGGTTTTCCAAGACTGTAACTCTTTATAGGATCAGAAAGCCTCATCTTTCTTCTGTGGAACAGCTGGTGGGTTTGAACTATAGCCTGTAGAGTTTAGCAGCCCAGCCCATATCCTGCTATAACACCAGGGCTCCTTAAATGGCTGGGTGGGACCAGGCAAACAAAATGTAAAACTGAAAGTTCAAACGCACTGCCATGGAGTCAATGCTTAATCTGTAGTCACCTATAAGAAGGTAGAGATGCCCCTGGGGGATTCACAGTTTGTGACCCTTGAAGGAGTAAAAAGCCTTGTCTTTCCTCCTTGGAGCAGTTGATAGTTTCAAACTGCTGATCTTGAAGTTTGGAGTTCAATGCATAACCACTGTACCAAAAAGGGGGCATGCAAATAAAGTATATGGATTTTTAATGAGGGATTCTTAGTTTAGTTTTAAAATGAGCCATCTCAAAAGCGAGGATGGGGGATCTCAGTGCCATCAAGAAAGAAGAGCCGGAAGTGGAGTTCATCTTCTGGATCCCTAGATTCCTATACACAGCCTTATCAATTCAGGAGACAGAGTGTGGTCCCAGTGGAGTGGCAGCAGCAGAACCAGAGCCAGGACATGAGACAAAGGGGTGGGTGTTTTGACCCATAGAGTGAGTAAATTATCTTTCAGACAGGAAGCTTGCTTGCAGAGTTGAGGGTTTCCAGTTACTTAGTTGGAAGAACTAGGTTTGCCTACTTTTGGCTCTTTTCGGTGTGCCCCTTGGGGCATTTTACTGATAGTGCTGAAGTAACATTTGTCTAAGTGTAACATAGTGCTGAAGTTATTGATAGTGCAGAAGTAACATTTGTCTAAGTGTAACGTAAGTCTTAGCCAAGGGGCTAAGAGCCCATGGACCAGAGAGGGGTGTATTTATAGACATGGCTGAGAAGAGACCCGTCCTGATAAACAAACTGATCATTCCCGATCTTGAATTGTAATCTGTTAATTTTCCTACTAAAGCTTCTGACTACTAAAGTGAGTGAGTTCTATATGCCCATTGCAGTTTGAACCCATCAGAGAATGTCCTGGGAGGGATGATTGGTGTCACAAAAGGTAAAGAATATTGGAAGGTGGAGGCATATCTGAACTCTGTCCCCTAGAATTTGGCTTTGGGTTCATACTGTTTGACTTGCCTTACCCCTTGTCAAATCAGAGGAGGTATGGCTGCCATCATGTTCCTTCTATAAAAATTGCATTTTTTTAGATTAAAAAATTGAATTTATTAAAATATTAACCATAACATTTTAAATGGAAACTTGCCACATGATGCTTTTTGATGTTGTATAATGTGGCAGCCTTCTGAATATTTTGAAATAACTTGTTACCTACTGTTTTAAAACTTTTTTTCTAACTTCAGGTCATCCTTGGCAGTATATTAAAGTACAACATATTTGTGTTAAAGTTATATTAAGGATTTCCTTTAGTAAAAAGGGAGATGAAAAAGTTTTCTTTTCCTTACACACTGTCTGTGTCATATTGGTTATTTCTGTGAAATATGTATTTTATGCTTTGGCAATGAATACTACTTTCATAAGATGCCATAAAAGAGCTCTGAAACTTGTTATAAAATATGTAATGTAACACTATATAAAATCATTCCAAATTCTGACTCCTAACCCATGTTTGACCACGGAACTTTAGAAAAGAGACTCTGACCCTGCGTTTATTTGCGTTCACTCCTTGTTCTTGAGTCTCAGCATCTTAGTGTTTAGAGGTAGAGTTTCAGTAAGACGCTAATAAATTTCTTTTTCTTTTTGGTACATAGTATACCTACCAGGAAGCACGTTAATCTGTATCCTTTTTTTTTTTTTTTTTAAGCAGTTGTTGAAAGCTTTTTTCTTTTTTTTTGACGTGAAGTTATTAACCCTGGACTTGTGGGCTCCACTGTAGTCCCAGAGCATTATGTAATTAGGATGCTTGAGATGGAAAAGTTTCCGGGTAACTTTGGCAAATCTGGCTATGCATCAAATGCTATTTATTCCTTTGGGGCCATATAATTTTGGCTCATCATATGATAATTTCATGCTAAAGTACCTGCAGGCAGCCTTTTATTATACATCTTAGCTTCCTTTCTCATAGTAACTAAAAAGGAGTGTGCTTTTATGCTTTGTTTTCATTTCCCTAAACTTCCTTACATTCTTTAATAACTTTGATGAAGTGACAAAAAATCTGTATTTTTATTCTGGAAGATGAGTTTCTAGTCTTCTCTGATTTGTTTTCTTTCTTACCATTCATTTTTTCTCTCTGTTCCCCATCCCAATTTTAAAAAAGAAATGAAATTTGTAATCATGATATTCTATATTTGGAGAATTTTTCTACTTGTGGTAAAAATGACAGAAATATTCTAATATTTCTCTAAAGAGGAATTTGTGGTAGGATAGTGAGTATTGTATTGCTTGTGTTGGACTGCTATAGTCAGCCTTTTTACTGTCTTTCCATCATCAAATACTGGAGGTTAATGGGGGCGGGGGGGGGGGGGGGGGGGGGGGGGGGGGGGGGGGGGGGGGGGAGAGGAGGTGCTGCTTGTTGAGTTCTGGTGGTGCTTGATTTTAAGCTGTGGTTTTGAAGTCAATAAGAGACCAAGCACTTTAAGGTATAGATTACAATGGGAGTGTATGAGCTTTGATAGTTACACTTTAGTTCTTCAGCACAGAATTTATATGGTTTGGTTATGTTCCATTGTTATACATTCCCCAATACTGAGATTTATTGGTGTACTTATCATTCTTTATATTATTGCTTGTTTAACCTATATAATGACAGAGACGAGGATTGTCTTGTTTGACATTTCTATTTTCTCTTTTAGATACATAATTGGCCTCCAATGGTAGTTATTGACTGACTGAATGGATTGATTAATTTTTTTTAAGCATTAGAATGTACTTAACTTAGAAGAACCGTGCTTAAATACCTTTTGAGGTACAGTGTGTACCGATCTTGTTTGTCATCATATTTGTCAAACAAATTTTAAATAAATAAGCTTGTTTAGATTTCAATATAATAATAAGTGCTTGCAGCTAATTTAGTTATTCAGACTTAACAATGGAGAAACATATTATCGAAAATTTTTTTAAGTGGCAGAAGTTTTAATTAAATACATCTATGGCCTAATTTGAAGGGAAAAAATGAGGAAAGAGTCCTTTTCAGCATTTCAGTTTTCTTGTAGAACATTTTACATATTAGATAAGTAATGTTTTTCATTTTACAAAGTTCACATATAGTAAAATTCACTCCCTTTCAAAATCAAGATGTCGTAGAACATTACCATCACCCTCAAGTCCTCCAAACTTCCATCCTTTTGTATTGGTGTTTCCTGTGCCTATAATTTCGACTTTCCCAGAATATCATCAATGAACTCTTCTGGAAGCCCTGACAGTGGGTGGAGTGGTTATGTGTTGAGCTGCAGTTCACTTGATCGGCAGTTGGAAGCCATGGACAGCTCCTTGGGAGAAAGACTGGACTTTTGTTTCCTGTAAACAGTTGCGTTCTAGGAAACCTAAAGGAGGTTGCCACGAGCCAGTCAGCATTGCCTGGATGGCCCTGAGGGTTTTTTGTTGTTGGTAACTTTTTGAGTGTGCCTGCTGTGGCTTAGCTTAGTGCAGTTGAGAGTCATTCAGGGTGTAGTGTGTGCCAATAATTTCTCTTTATTGCCGAATAGTAGTTCAGTGTGTGGAGGTACCTCAGCATGCTTATCCATTCACCACTTATTTCCAGTTGTCTTAATTTCCTTGGGCTGCCATGTAAAAATAGCACATGTGGGCGGCATTAATGAACAGGATTTTATTTTATCACAGTTCTGGAGGCCAGAAGTCTTATTTCAGGGCGTATGCTCCACCAGGCGCTCTGTGGGAGAAAGATGTAGCAGTCTGCTTGCGTAAAGATTTACAGTCTTAGGAACCCTCTGGGGCAGTTTTGTTCTGATTTTTTAGAATTTCTATAAGTCGGAATTGACACAAGGGCAGTGGCTTTGTTTTTTATTTGCCTTTGTCTCTAGGGGAAAGTCCTTTCACCTTTTAGTTACTAGCAAAGGAACTGGCAGTTGGTGGCCTTCCTGGACTTGTAGAGCCATCTGCTCCTGTCTGTCTCCCCTGTGTGTGTCTCCTCCC
Source organism: Nesogale talazaci (assembly GCA_004026705.1). NCBI lineage: Eukaryota > Metazoa > Chordata > Mammalia > Afrosoricida > Tenrecidae > Nesogale > Nesogale talazaci. The sequence continues at coordinate 73,352 of PVJH01009578.1, forward strand.
CTGTGTGTCTGCTCCCTTTAAAAAAACAAACAAAACCAAAACACACTGAGATGGAATTCGGTTTAGAACCCATCTTGCTCCCGGAAAAGAACCCTAGTGGCAGTGGACTTCTAGATCAGGGCTGCAAACCCATCAGCGACTCGGAAGGAAGCTGAGGTTACATGCTCCTGTGAAGGCGTGCAGCCGTGGAAATCCTATATCGGCATCCTGAGAGTGGCAGTCAATTGTATGGCGATCGGCTACTCCAGTGTGACAAAATTTACAAAAAAACAGCCTGGTTTCCCCAAAAGGGTCATATACATAGATACAGAGTAGGATTTAAAAATGTATCTTTCAAGGGCACAGTGTAATAATTCTTCATACCAGTGTTGGGCAATTATGAAAAAAGCTGCCGCAGATATTGAAGTACATCTCTTTGCAAATTACAATTTTTATTTCTGTTGGGAAAAACTCTTGGATTGTTGGGTCAATGGTGAGTGATTGTATGATTTCGTAAGAAACTCCTCTAAGTGTTTCCTAAAGCAGCTGTGCTATTTTGTAATCTCACCAGCAGTGTACTAGAGTTTCAGTAATAAGCAGTTCTTGAAGTTTAAATTGGCCGTATTGAATTATGTTAGTGTGATTGCATACCAGCAATATCTCGACAGTAGCATAATTCTGAATATACTTTTATTACTGGTGATCTGCCAGTTAGAGATAGCCATTGAGGAAACCCTAATTTTTCAGTGACTACAATCTGAAGTATGCTATCAATCTGTTCTTCCTTGCTCAGATAATATGGTCATAATCTCTGTAAGATAAACTAGGTTTATCCTGGAACAAAAATGTCTCTTGAGGGTTAAGTTGCCGCTGACCGAAGTCATAATAGTTTTCATCTGTCTCATCTGCATGTGAAAGTTATACCTCAGAAAAATTGATGAATTTGAGTTGTTAGTGAAGAAAATTGATATACTATGGTTTGCTAGAACAGGAACAGAAAGACTTTATTGTGAGTTGGGCAGATCAGTTTTCTTTCTATTCAACAATGTGAACACATTTTGTGTCTTGTCATTGTAATCCCATAGTGTAGTATCACTTATCTGATTTCCTTCTTGTGTTTTTAATTTCCCTTCTTTGGTTCTTAACCTTTATGGGCTTTTTTGTTCCTGAGTAAATGTTGCCTTTGATTTCAAGTGATTGATTATGCTAATATGTGTGCAGATCCCCTTATAGATTTTTGTGCGGGTGAAAGTTGAGCTATGGGTTCCTAGTTCCTCGATAGACCTGAAGTGCAGCTATGAAGGCACATACTCTTGGGTAGTGTTCCAGCAGTCTCTATCCAACTGGTAAATATGGCCTTTTATATAATCTTGAAATTCTCCCCCCCCCCCCCAGTCCATTTTTATCCCACCCTATCCTGGACTTTCTAATGTGTTTTCTTTTAGAACAGTTGGTAGCAGTAGTGGTAGCTGGAAACCATTTACTCTTCTGGTCTCTGGATTTTGGAGACTGATGTTCTCATGGTTCCTGTTATTCTTAAAGGCATAGGAAATGAGGGTGAGTTATGCTTCCCAGGGTGTACACATCATACGTGCTTCTGTGCTGAGGCATTTTAAAAATTAAACATTTCCTCCTCATCTAGCAGTTAAAACTCAGTTCCTTGTGATAAGAGGTATTATCATTAGAAGTGTAAATTTACTTATAACATTGAAAAGAGGAAGTTCAAAAGAGACTTTGAGAATATGTGATACAATTGTATCCTAGTTACTAGGTGTTTTAATTATTTAGTGCTTTATAACAGAAGTAGCACAATTGGAAGCTTTAACAGGCAAATTTATTCTTGTAGTTTAGGAAGCCAGAACTGCAAATTCAGAGTGCTGTCTTTAAGAGACTTTTACTCTTCTATTACCCCACACCGCACCGACATCCCCCCCCCCCCCCCCCCCCCCCCCCCCCCCCCCCCCCCCCCCCCCCCCCCCCGCCCCTTCCCCCTTTCTGGCTCTCTGATTCTGATTCTAGGAGATTCAAAGCACAAGGGCTCCGTGTTTACAGTGCACTCCTTTTCCCAGCTCTTCTTTTATGGTAATAGATCCCAACCTTTCTACTCCTTCCTTTTGTTCTTGGTGGTATAGTGGGTTGCTTGTTGGGCTGCTAGCCTCAGGTTCAGCAGTTCAAAACCACCAGCTGCTCCATGGGAGAAAGACGAGGCTGTTTACTCCTGTAAAGAGATACAGTCTTCGAACCCACAAGGAACCCACAAGGGCAGTTCTATCTTGCCTTCTGGAATACCAAGGATGAGACTCAAATAGATGGCTGTGAGGTTGTCTTTTTTTTTTTTTAAATAGTTTGATTGGTATATAATTCACATCCTACAATCCAATAGTTCAATCACATCAAGAAGAGTTGTACAGTCATCTGCACAATCAGTTTTAGAACATTTACTTCATTTTTGTACACACCATTAATATTTTATCATTTTCCCCAACCTCCAAGGAACCCTTAATCCTTTACTGTCGCTGTAGGTTTGCCTATACTGGATTTCATATACAGAGAAACAACAAAAACTGTCTTTTGAGAAGCTAACAGGTGCTGCCAGCCACACCCCAGGGAAACTCCTCTTAAGTGGAATCGGAGGGGATTAAAGGTGTTGCATTCCCAACTTTAATCCTCTTACTGGTTTATCACATCAGGTCACATCCTGGGGCATCATCACATAACTCCCATCTTGTATCATACTGCACAGCTGAGAATCATTACCCAGCCACGCTGACATATATTTTGGGAACACATAGTTCAATCCATGACACTGGGAAACAGACCTCTAAATTGAATTTTTTAATTAGATTTTCAATAACATTTATGTACACTGATTAGATTTTAATGAAATTTTCATTAAAAATTTGACTTAATTATATCTGCTTGTTTAGTGTGTTTTGATACTATTTTGACATTATGCATAGGCTTTCATTTTTTTTTTTTAAACATAGCTCATTAGTGAGAGGTACAGTTTATTTTGTGCTCACTGGTACATTCAGTAATTTAAAATAAAGTCTCCTTATAAATGCAGTACTTGTCCTTATGGGGTGAGAACCTGACACGGTAGTAGTTACGAGTTGGGTAGCTAACTCCAAGGTCAGCAGTGTGAAAAAGAGGGAGAAAGAAGAGACTTTCCACTCCTGTGGAGAGTTATAGTCTTGGAAACTCTGAAGCAGTTCTCCTCTGTCCTACAAGATGGGTGAGTCAGAACTGAGTTGATGGCAGTGAATTTTAGCCTTGTTGCTAGGACCCCTGCTGGCTTAAGCTTCCCATTGGGGTGCCAACCTCAATGATGTCAGCAGTTTGAAACCACCAGGGGCTCCATGGAGAAAGACAAGGCTTTCTCATCCTGTAACGATCCTCACACTAAATGGGTGGAACGATCCAGATAAGCAATACTAATAAGAGGGATTTGTCAATTGGCTGCCACTCCTCTGTATATACAAGAATGCCATCTTGGAAACACAGAGAGAATTTCAAGAGCCATCAAGGAAGAAGAGGCACCAGCAGAGCATGTCTGAAGGCTCGACCTGAAGTGACAGATGTCATGGCTCTCTGAGACCAGAGGCCTTTGAGACGGAAGGCGCCACACCAAGACAAGGAGGCCATGAGACAGTGAGGTCGAGTGGTGGGAGGGCGTCCTGGCCCATTGACGCAGAAGAAAAAGGGAGCATGTGACTGAGAGGCTGAGGACCAGAGAGAGACACTTGGCTTCTAGCTGAGGAGAAGTGTTACTGGGGGCCATTGACTGTATCCTTAATGCTTTATAATCCTGACCTCTGGTAAACTGTTAACTTCCCTAGAGAGCCCCCACTAAAACAACTGCAACAAAAACAGAGTTAAAGTCTGGGAAACCCACAGGGACAGTTCCTCCCTAAGTCAGCATCACTTCATTGGCAGGGAGTTTTGGTGATTCTTGATACATGGGTGTACTCCATTTCTGTATAATTTTATTTTTTAAAAATGGATGCTTAAACTAAGAGTGTGCAGCAGAGTGTAGAGTCACAGATGGAGTGACAAGGATATACTTTGGGGCCAGGGTATTGGCCACCCCATCCAACTCAACTAGGGGTCACTCTAGGAGGTCAACAACAGACCTGCAACTTTATACAGGTTCTTATATTGCTATTATTTTTATTATTTTTTTATTATTCTGTTACATATTGTATAGTACATTGAGGGGGTTTCTTGCTGTTGTTATCATTGTTTTATTTGCTTAAGTTGCTCCATTTTAGGAGACCTTTCTTGTACATATTGCTACCTCTACAGGTCTATTAGACAAGATAGACTGAACAAAGAGGTTGGAGGTGAAAATGACAAGTCTGATGGCTCCAGGGTAGGGGACATTGAAGAGGGGGAGGAGGGGGAAAGGCGGTGATGTTGACCAGCCCAGGAAAAAGGGAATAACGATTGATACAAATGCAGGGACAAGGTGGGTGAGAGAAGGCCAATAGGGATTGATTAAGACTAATGTAACAAAGAAAAAATACTGAAACCCAAAGGGAGAGTGAGCATGATAGTGGGATAAGAGGGAAGCAAATGGAAATAGAGGAAGGAACTGGGGGATAATGAACATTTATAGAGGTTCAAATACAGGTATCTACATAGGGGCATATATTTATAAATGAGGATGGGGAAAGAGGGATTAATGTGTATACTTATAGGATTAGTATTAGGACAACAGATGGGCATTGGACCTCCACTCAAGTATCTCCTCGGTTCAAGAACACTTTGTTCTATTAAATTGGCATTCCAAAATGCTCACCTTTCCGACATGATCACTGAAGACAAATGTGTGCATAAGCAAAGGTGGTGAAGAAGCTGATGGTGCCCGGCTATCAAAAGATGGAGCGTCTGGGCACTTAAAGGCTTGAAAGTAAACAAGCAGCCATCTAGCTCAGAAGCAACAAAGCCCACATGGAAGAAGCACACTAGCATGTGGAATCATGAGGTGTCAAAGGGATGAGATATCAGGCTTCAAGAACTCAAAAGCACAACTTTGCATGCTCACTTTCCTGATATGATCCCTGAGGACAAATGTGTACATATGCAAATGTGGT
>PVJH01009579.1:0-78290 GCA_004026705.1 Nesogale talazaci
ATTTCTTTAAGACTCCCAGGTGAATGCCACATGGTCCTGGTGATTTCACTTCATTTGTCAGCTGGCTTCCTGTGCACTCTCTGTGTAGTTTTAGCCCTGGCCGCTCGTCTGCCCACTGAGGAGGACAATTCCTCAACACCACCTTCGGGCAAGACTGAGATACTTCCCCCTAAAAAGGACAGAAAGGAAGAATCTATTCCATGTCCTTTCGGTCCAGAGGACCCCTCCAGTACCAGGAGTGCTCCCCACCAGGCCCCCTCCCCATCTTCCATCTCTTTGTCTTCCCTTGGCAGATCAAAAGAATCTCTGTGGTTGACCTTGGCAATGGCCCCCGCTCAGTTTTATTTTTGACTGGACAAATTTCCTGGGTTGCTCTATTTTTTTTTTTTAACATATCATCCCTTCCTCCGTGCCTCTTTGAAATGTGTACCCAGTGATGTGGGGGTGCTTTTGCCTTTAAGGGGGTCTGCTATTTTGGGCCCTGGCCTCACCTCATCTATCCCAGAACTCAAATACTGTGTTTTAAAATAGACTGTAGGTTTTTTTCTGTGGATTTGTGACTTTATAACTTCTTTCTTTTATTATTATTATTTTTAAGCCTCCCTCCAAGATGTCTTTCTGCAATTGGGCGCTTGGGGCTTAGGGTGCAGCTTGAGACGGATTTGGAGGCAGGCGCAAGGCATCTGGGTAAGGAAGTATTGTGCATTCTCCAGGAGAGGCTGCCCTTTGGCGATGCAGATGGGAAGCTCAGCACGCTGTTGGGGGTCAGGACAGGCCCAGTTCTAGAGACTTGTGCTCCAGCCCCCCAAGAGGTTCCAAGGCCTTTCGCCTTGTGAGTGTGTTCTTCTCCAGACACTTGGCCTATGTGGGGACTCCCCTTCCACCCCCAAACCCTGTGCCAGCGAAGTGATGTACTTGAGCGAAACAGGCAGAGTCTCGGCAGGGCAGTCAGTGAGAGAAGGAGAGAAAAGGGCTGAGGTTGCAGCAGGGGAAATGGGCTTTGAACCCAGGGGAACATATGCAAGGAGCCCGACTGGGGTGGTCCGGGAGAAGGCTGCACCTCTCTGGAGCTGCTTGAGGAAAGCCGTCTGGGAGAGTCAGTTGAGTGCAGGGCGTGGGAGAGGGTGCTTCCGGAATCCTGACTCCCAGGCTGCGGCTGCCCTGACCACGATCTCACTTCTGTGCTCCCGCATCAAGTGCCTGACCAGGGTTGTTAAGCTAATTGTTAAATTAGAGTGGCTGGGGAAGCAAATTGCTTCATGATGGGGTTTCTCTGGCAGTGTCCAAGGCTGATGTCATCGGCCCTGCCCCTTCCCGGTGGGGGTGGGGAGAACAGCGGGCAGGCCGAGTCCTGCATTAATGAGCCCCCATCTCCGGCAGCACCCTCCTCAAGGCCAGCTTCTCGGGGCTTATGTTTCTGCCCCCAATTCCCGAGCCGGTTACCACAATGATGATGTAGATAGATCCCCTTCTCCAGGGGCTGAGTATTCAGATGACTACAAGGCCCAGACCATTAGCGGAAAAGACGTACGGGTGATGAGTGGTGGCCGCCAGGGAGCAGTAAGGGGGTGGTGGGGATTGTGGCAGTCTGGGAGTGGGCGCCCATCTAAAGGGGCAGCAGTGACTGTGAGCCAGCTGGTTGACGCCACAGGGGAGTGTGGACCCTGCGTTGTCCTAGTGTTTCCAGAGAGGCTGCAAAGATGCCTCTTCTATGTGAAAGAGCTGGATTTTCAAATGCTGACAACCCATTTAAGTAAAAATGGTCTTCGTCAAACAAATGCATCTGCAGAGTGAATTTGGCTTGCAGGCCTCAGGTTTGCAACTTCTGGTTCTGGTGCAAACTCACACGTTCTAAACGAGGACACCGAGATCTGGGTCATGTTACAGAGTTGGAGGCGGGAGTCAGGATGACCACTTGGGGCTTCGAGCTCGTGTGTTTGGTACCTGTCCCCTCCTTGGTTTGGGAGCAGGTATTCTCTGAACTGGACCAGGCCCAGCAGAGGAGGGTAGGTTGAGGTGGACGTGACTGTGTGTGTGTTAGTCCGGGTAAACTAGAGGAACAAATTTCATAGACACGCATATAGATATAAGGAAAAGGTTTATATACAAGAGGAACAGGACATTGAGCTCAGTCCAGTTCAAAGTCATATGTCCAATATTAACCCATATGCCCGAAATCAGTCTATAAAGTCTCCTTCCGACTCACGAAGTCACAGGTCAGTGGGTGCAGAATCCCAGAGCTGGCAGGGGTCTCCCCATGGCTCCTCGCTCCCAGGGCTCAGGGTCCATCAACAGCAGAAGCAACTCATCGCTGGTAGGGATCTCCATGTGGCCGCCCCAGCTTCAGAGGTCTGGCTCCATCAGGGCAAAGCTGTGTGGCTTCTCTGCCAGCTCTCCTCCAGCTTCTAGGACGCTGCCATCTTGTCTTGTCCATGATTCATGGTCTCTGAGAACTAACTCCCAACCACTGGGGAAGATAGCTTCTCATCTTCATGAGGGAAATATTGCGAGATTTCCCAGAAGTCTCAGGAGAAAGCCATGCCCACATACAGGCCTCATTGGCTATTCAATGGCTATCTCCAGATTATCAGGCTAAACTCCACCCCTACATTTCAATCATAAAATTAACATAAGCACTTGAGTGCCACAGTGTGATACCTTATTACAGTTGCTGAGGCTCAGGTGTCCCGGGAAGTGCAGCAACTTGGGAGATTCTGGAGGTTTTTAGAGTTCAGAGCAAGGCTTAGGGAGAGGAGGAGGGTGGCCTGGTGGAGGACTGAGGCACCCCCTCTTGGGTGCAAGCCACTGCCCTCTCACGTGAACCTGCACTCATTTCTCCTCTTTCCCATAAGAACTGACATCAGTCATCCATGGATATCACTGTGTGCATGTGTGCGGACACACACACTCACACATACATGCATACACATGAAGTACCCATAAATTATCCCCAAATAGCTGTCCAGTCCATCATTCACGTGCACCCCTTGATTGTCACTGTCTCCCCCTTCCTGTGGAATTCCTCAACTCTGACCCTGCCTTGCCAGCCTTGCTGAGCTCAGGGGTGTCCTGGGACACTGACACTATTGCATAGGCGACAAGCTTGTCTGCTTCAAAGCCATCCTCTCTACGGATGGCCTGAGAATGTTCCCAGGCACAAGCACGTTGACCTTGGCATGCCCCCTGCTCCAGGCAACTCCCCACTGACTACTGGATCCTGCAGCCGGCAAGTCAGGTTCCAAAGCATTATCATGTTGCTGCCATGGCCCTCAGGCTGACCTGGGTGAAACCTTGCTCTGCCGCTTACCCACTGCCATGGACCTCTTTGTTTCTCCTGCAGTGGGAGAGTTCCAGAATGTAGTTGGAATGTATCATAATTGAAGATATCATTGTTCAAGAACCTCCAGGCTCTGGCCCCAGAATTACCTGCCACACCAGCCTAGGCTCCAGTTACCTTGAACTACTTGGTGATCCCTGTGGTTTGACACCTATTTATCCTCCTTGTATCCAGTGTGTGCACACGCAATCTTTGTATCCAGAGTTGGATACTTGTTTTGGCTCCCCTCCTTGACGGCTGGCTTTTTGAGTACCTTACTTGACCCAAGAATAAAATGACCAGATTTTAAGTGGGACACCATTGACCGGGGTGGGGGGAGGTTCTTGATTAAAAATTTGGTCCATATGGAGTAGCAAAAATGTTCGTAGACTGCAAAAATAATATTGTAATATATTTATTTTAATTTTAAAATGCTGTGAGATGTTTAAATTGTAAAAAAGCAGGACATCTGGTCACCTTACCCAGGAAGCACTCCCTAAATGTTTTTAGAATGCAAGCATATTTGCCTCAATGGAACAGCTGCTTGGGTTCCACCTTATTTGATGAGATGTGTATTGTTAAAGAGCACATGATTATTGAGTTCAAGGGGAGTTCAGAGGCTAGGCAACAGCTAATGTACTGGGCTACTAACCAGAAGGTTGGAGATGGGAGTTTTAACCACCTGCAACTCAGAAGAAAAGTCTGGAATCTACATCTGAAAAACAGGCTTCTGAAGACCTCTCTAGTCCAGATCTACTCTGAGAAACAGTTGCCATGAATTTCAGTTGACTGGCCAACCACTGGCTGGTTGTTTACAGCGTTCAAGAGATTCAGGGGTGAGTGAAACAAATGTTGTCCTGGAGTCTACAGTGTAGCTGCAGGGAGCTGGGCTGGTCAAGGGACCATTGAAGAGTGTGCTGACAGACAAACAGGACAGCTAGCCTGTCTGGGCATCCAGAGGGCTTCTGGGAAGAAGAGCTGTCTCACCCAAGAGCAGAACGATGAGTTGGACCCTGGCTCAGTGCAGGGTCTTTTGGGAGGAAACTGCCATCAATCCCAGCTTTAAAATCCTGCTCCATTTGCCTTTACTCACAAGCTCTTACCGAAATGCTTTCTGAGAGCCACGTTTTTTTCTGAAGTGACCCTTAGCCAAGACAATTGTTAACAGTTGTAGGTTGCGAGGAACTGGAACAAGGGTTGTTAATTGTATTCAAATTTAAAGCAAAAACTAAGTCCACAGCTGTGGCCAGAGAAGGGAAGGGAAAGTTGCTTTTTGGTTTTTTTTTTATCCCCTACAAGGACTGGGTAGGAGATTATTCTCTTCTAATTGTGAAAAGATAATCATATACCCTCCTGCTATCAGGGTGGAGCTTCAGCTAGTTGGGCCAGTCGGGTTTTGTGTGGTTCGCTTGCTGGCTGGCTCCAGCTGTGTGGAGACAGGGACAGGAAAAATAAAAACAGGAGATGGCGGGTGAGGGGGCTGCTTTTACCCTTTTGAGGGCTGGTCTTCTGATGTTGGGAAGAAAGGTTGTAGTAGCGGATTGCTGGGCTAGAAGTGTGGAGGCAGGAAGGGAGTGGGCATGGGGTTTGCGTCAAGACTAGCTGCTGGGATCCGACTGTGTAGGAGTCGGGGAGACTTGACCCTGGGAGAGAAGGTCACAGGGTGTGTCTCTGCAGATCCTTTACAAGAGAAAGCACATGTACATCAGGAATCATTCTTGTTATGGAATGACAAGGAAGATCATGAATTATTCCTACATATTTCTTTGAAAGGGGCTACTTTTAGGTTTGACGGTTTTGGGCTGCTCTTTTAGCATTTTAATTTAAAGAGCATATTGGAAAGAATGTTTAATTTCTTTTTGGCCACATTGACTATTTAAAGCCCAAAGTTTAAGGCATCTACTGCCACCTGGTGGCAGAGCACAACTCCTTTGGGATTTGGAATCAATACTATTAATTGAAAATGGATTCTGTAACTTAGATATGGAATCATAGGCTCTTAGGTGTTATTCAGTTTTGCCCCTAATGAAACCTAATACATTTTCCCTGTAAAATCTTTTCCTTTAATACCGCTGATGACAGTGATCTCATGATCCTGCTTGACTATTTTGCTCTATTATTCATACTAATTATGGTATTTTACCTGTTTTAAGTGACAAAAATTCACTTTGCAGTTATTCTATCATTTATCACTGGGGTTGCCTAAAATGAGTGTATTTCATTATTTTGCACATACAGAATAAGCCTTCGCATTATTCGAAGAAAATCTGTATGTCTCCCCCATCTCAGGTCCTTATACCCCTGCTTTGATTTTTAGAATCTCCATAGTACCCCCCCTCCCCATCACTACTCAGTTACCTTCTAAAAAGAGGAAGATGGACTGACACAGTGACTGCAGGAGTGGGCTCAAATATGACAACTGTGAAGATGGCCCAGGACCCCGCACGGAGTTTCCTGCTGTTGTACATTGGGTCACTATGAGTCGGACCCACTGGACAGCACCTAACAAGTTACAGTCTGCTTTGCCCGTGTCCCCGCCTTATTGTGCCATGAGAACGGAACACAGTGTTCCAGACAGGATGAGTGCAGTGACCCTAGCACTTGCAATGCACCAGACTTCTACTGCTCTCCGAGGAGTGCGAGGTAGCTTTTGCAACCTTTTTATATTGCAGATTTCTCCCACATTTATGACAACTAGAAGCCCAAACTTCTGAGTGGTTTCCACCAGGCCACCGACAGAGAGACTGGCCATTTGAATCTATTCAGAAGTCCTGAGAAAGAAAGGCCTGGAGATTTACTGCTTCCATAAGAGTGTAGCCACTGAAAACTCCGTGGGTCACTGTGAGCCCAAATTGATTGGAATGTAGCAGTGTTTGTTTTGTTTCTTTCCTTTTCAAACTTAGTCTTTGATCGTAAGGCTAAAAGCAGGGCTTTAGGGAATACAATCTCAGGTATTACATGCTAGGTTAAAAAAAATCTTGATTTCATCCTCACTTGTCTTTTGGAAGCGAGAGCCCTGGTGGTGTAGTGGTCATGAGTTCGATTCACAATGTGTCAGAAGCACCAGCTATCCGGTGTTAGTCCGGGTAGGCTGGAGAAACAAATCCAGATACACTGATATGTGCGTGAGAGAGAGCTTTATATCAAAGAGCAATTGTACAATAAGAACACATCCTAGCCCAGTCCAGGTTAAGTCCATAAATCTGATATTAGTCCATATGTCTGTTACCAAACTATAAATTCTTTTTTAGACTAACATAGTACATACAATGATGCAGAATGCAGGAAGATCACAGACCAGTGGGTGAAAGGTCTTGTGGATCCAGTGGCTGTGGAAGCATCTCAGCACTGGCGTGGGTTTCCACATGGTTTCTCCAGTTCCAGGACTCTAGCCTAGTTCCATGTATCTTGTCATCAGGAATACAAAGCAGAATGTACGTGTTCTGCTTCCAGTGAGCTATTTTATATCCTTAGCGCCTCCAAATGAGGTCATCAAGTAGCAAACTGATTGACAAGCTAGACTTCACCCCTTTAGGCTTAATAGTCTCAAGTTGGTACCAGATTATGTGGCTACTACATATACCATGGGAGAAAGACGGGTCTTTCTACTCCCATAATGATGTGCAGTCTCAGAAATGCATGGGCAGTTCTACCCTGCCCTACAGAGTCACGACGAGTCAGAATTGACTCCTCGGCAGTGAATTTGGCTTTTGAGTTGGTTTATGGAGGCTGCGTCAATGTAAGGTGTATATTAAGCCAATCAACTTGAAGATGAAACCCAAGATGATTAGGGGTCAAGGAGCAAGAAGAGAAGTGCTTCCAAACCTGACGATCACCCAGGTGCTCAGAAGAGACTTCCTCCAGAGTCCCCACACACAGAGAAAACCTTGCCCTGCACTCAGATTGCTAGCTTCCGCAGCCATGAGGAAATCCGTTTGTGCTTATTATAGTCACTCACTCGTGGTACTTCTGTTACAGCAGCATGAGCTCACCAAGACACTTATAAATCTTAACTAGCGGGCTGAGCCCCGGTGGTGTAAGTGGTTGAGTGCAGGACTGCGGCCCACGGGCTTGGCAGTTCAAATCCAGCAGCTGCTCTCCAGGAGCTAGGCTGGGTAGCTCCCACCACCACCAGAGGGCAGTGATGCAAAAAAAAAAATCTGACAAAATCTTAACTAGCAAATTTACTCTTATTATAATTTTGGTCCAGAGTTCAAATCTGCTGAGACCATTTTTCATATTGATATGGCTATCATATAAGATCATACCACGGAGTCACTGAGTTGGAATGCACTCAGTGACAGTGAAGTTTTTTTTTTAATTAAAAAAATTTTGGGGGTCCATCACTGCCCTCTGGTGGTGGGAGTAGGAGGCCCAACCTTTGCTCCTAGGGAGCACTGTTGGAATTGAACCTCCATCCCAGTGGGCCGCAGTCCCGCGCACAACCACTACGCCACCGGGGCTCAGCCCGACAGTGAAGTTTTTAAATGTTTATAATCACTATTAAGCCCATGATCATCTGATGCATTATAAGCGCACTTTTTATTTTTTCATGTATGGAAAAAATATTTGCTTAAGCTCAACCCATAAGTCAAGGGCCGAGCTCCCTGGTCTCCAGCCCATGTCAAGTCCCCATTCTCCAGGCCTGCACTTCCTCTGCAGCAAGTCTACTCCCTTTGCCCCTTCAGTGCCCATCAGTGTAGCTATTGGCGCCATTTGCCAGAGGCCTCATGGAAATGCAGGCACAGCCTCTCGGCCATTCTCCCAGTCCTCTGCTTTAGTCCCAGATCCCTCTGTGCCAGCCCAGTGCCAGTGTTAAGTGAAGATGAAGCGCATCACCGCAGGGAGCTGGTCTTTGAACATAGACCCCACTTGCACTCTCATGACCAGGGTTGTCATAAACCCTCTTGTGAGAGTGCATCCGGGCTCAGCCGTGTCTGCACGTCCCACGCTGGCCTGCCTTGACTGCCCAGTCCTTTCCCAAGGGCGACTGTGCCTCATGGCTGAGATGCAGCCGCTGGAGCTACCAGCCCAGGGGCGCTTCCGGTGCTACCTGGCAGTGTTGTCCAGGTCACTGAGATACTCTGATGCCTCTTTATAGGAGAGGGCTTAAAAAGTTCATGGATGAGCTCCACTATGTTTAGAAAGACTCCCCATTATGAATTAGGTGGGGCTTTCCTTTCAGATCATTTGCATCTTCAATAACTTCAACTTTTCAAACCTCACAGTCGCATGCCCGCCCCCCTCCCTTCAGTACACCCTCCCCTTCTCGATCCTTTGGAACAAGCGCTTCCCTTTCATCCAAGTGACATTTATCTACCCTCCAGTCCAATGTGGTGGGAAACTTTTGAGACGGAAGAGAGCCAATCCCGCCCCTCCCAACAATTTAGTAATAATCCAAGGGCCATAAATAATATTTTTACCCACAAGTGGAATTTCCTTTATCTGAATTATTGTTGTATTTTACTTCAGAGCCACGTGTACATACCTCAAAAGCCACAGAGGGCTTGAGAGATGCCATTCACTGACACCTGTAGTAGCCGGTCTCCCTCTCTTTCCTGTGACAGGAAAAGCTTCTCTTGAGTTTTTTGTTTTTAAGCAGTGGCCCATTGGCGACTGACTGACTTCCCTCAGCATCATGTTCTCCACTTCCGCGCACCTGTCTGTCCGTCCGTGGTGTTGTGAGGGGCTCCACAGCTCCTCCATCACCCGCGTCTGGTTACCCATTCTGGACAGGCATTTAGGGCCGTTTCCGTCTCCTTGCCTCTGTGAACAATGTTGAGACGAGCACGGGTGCCCTGGCTTCGTTCCCCATCATCTCGGCTGTGTGTGCGCCCCTCCGAAGGTTGCTGGGCCACATGGTGTTTCCATTCCACCCCGTCTTCCTCGCCTCTATCCACGCTTGCAGTCCCCCCCGCAGTGTGCGAGGACTGCAGCCTCTGCGCGGCCCCTCCAGCGGTGTGTTCTCTGCTCACTTTGCTGTCCGTGCTGGTGGGGTGCATCTGCCGCTCTGGAATGGCATCTCTATGGTGGCTGCCTGGATGTCTTCTTTGGTGAACTGTCCGTGTCTTCGGCCCGTTTTAAAAGCAGTTGAGTCATCTTTATTTTGTAGAGGTGTTTCCCCATTATTTGTTTAATTCCATTTTTCCCTTGAGCGTTTGAAGCCTCCTCCTATTCTCGGAGACATACAGGTCTACATTCGTGTGTGTTGTGTGTGTGTGTGTGTGTGTGTGTGTGTACACATGCACATGAACTGCCTTGTAGCTCCCCACACAGGGTTTCTCTGTCAAGACCTCATTGTAAAAGGACAAGACCTTTACTGAGTGAATCATTGGCCTTACTGACTTATTATTTTTTCATCCATAAGGACGATGGAGGTGATGGGGCAGGTCATGACTAAGTTGCTTTTTTCCAACTTTGGAGTACCTTGTCAGCTGTGCCACGTCCAACCCTCCACGTGGTAGTGACCATGGTAATGGTGCTGGTGGATGGTCTCAGTGGACCCAGTGTGTCTCCCTCTGAGCGCTCCTGCAGGACAGGGGTCCAGTCGCTCAAAGTCAGTGGTTCAAGTCCACTAGGGGCTCTGTGGGAGAAAGCTGAAACTGCACCCATGAATTTATAGGCTTGGAAATCCCATATAGGGCTGCTCTGAATCAGAATCGATGTGATGGCAGTAAGTTTGCATTTCTTGCCTTATTGATGGAGCCCTGGTCGATTCGTGGTGTGTGCTCAAGGCCAGCAGTTCAAACCTACCATCCTTTCCTCGGGAGGGAAATGAGGCTTTGTGCTCCTGTAATGATTTATGACCTCCGAAGCCTGAAGGGGTAGGTCTCCTCTGTCTGTAAGATTGGGGTGAATTTGCTAACAGTGGGTTTACCGCCTTCCTGGAGGTGGCTAGACTTGGACTATTCATTGAGAAAGAGTTCCCTCAGTGTTAGAGCTACCAGGATGGGAAACATAACCGCAAGTAAGGATGATGCCATCTCCGAGGGAAGAGTTACTTCCATCTTTTCGTATGGTAAGTAGAAATTCTGTTTCTTCTTTTCCCATCAGCCTGAGCTATCAAAAGCTCTGGCAACGCGCCAGCCGAGTAGATCTTCTCCCAAAGCACACAGCTGGGTTTTTGAGGGGGTGGGTGGGGGTGGGGGTGCTAGTTTTGCTTCAGAAGAGAAAAGTAGAAGAAACAACACTTCTGCCTTTAACCCTTGGTGTCTCTTTTTGTCTTAAGCTAATGAATAAGACCACCTTCAAATACATAGGGAGAAATGCATAAAGGAAGACACGATCCATGAGTGACCGTGCTCCCTGTCTCGCTTTGCTGTTCCCCTTCACTCTGGACGAAGCTCGAGGAAAGGCACTTGCTGGCGCAGCTAGCTGTGGCAGGGTGGGACAGTCACTCCTGGTAGGGGCAGGGTGGGGCATGAAGATGGACAAGCTACCATCTCTGTCTGTCGGAGCCCCCAGTCTGGTCAAGCTAGTCTGCAGACAGCATGGATGCAGTGCATCCATGACTGAGCCTTGGCTAAGTCAAGCACCTTTCTAAAGAGTCCACATTTTTGTTTTGCATGGGTCATGCAAAGCTGCATCTATTCCTCACACACAGGGAGTGGGCATAGCTCTGAGGTTGCAGGGCTGTCTGCACTCTAGCTCACGTTAAGCAGATCCCCTCCCCAGGGATACACCTGTATTCTCCTCTGAGAAACCTCTTCCTTTTGGCACCGGCCCACATCCATGCCCCCCACCCCCTGCTTCTTTCTGGGTTGCTACATGAAGGCAGGGCCTCTGCTCCTCAGTCTGTGAGTTCTTGGGGAGAAGCCCGTGTTTTCTTTCCTGTGCTGTCAGGTGTCGTCCAGTGTGTGTCACTGGGTCGCCACCTGGTTACATGAATGAGCGTAGACCTGGGGTAGTGCAGACGGCTAATAACTATGTGTGCTCAGAGGTGCCTGCCAAGAAAGGTCTGGAATTCTACTTCTAAAGAAATCAAGCCTCGGAGACCCAATGGAGTGCAGTTGTACTCTGACACGAAAAGGGTAGCCGTGCATTGGACTAGATGGCAATTCGCTGTTTGGCTTTCCTGTCAGGGACCAAGGGCCCAGCAGTGAACAAGGCCTGGTGAAGGAGACAGACAGAGAGGCAGTTGGGATAACGCATGGTATCTGGAAGTATAGATGTGATGGAAGCTCAACAGGGGGTTGGAGGTAGGGGTTGGGGCTGGGAGGGGCTGGTGGCCAGGGAGGGCTTCTTAGAGCAGAGGTTCTCAGCCTGTGGGTCTCAGCCCCTTTGGGAGTCAAATAACCTTTTCACAGGGGTCACGTAAGACCATCAGAAAACAATATTTCCGATGGTTTTAGAAACCAAGAAACCGCTCCTTTATCTGTCTTCAGGCAGGTCCAACCATGTGCAGATAGGCCCACCTATGAAGACTGTTACCCATGCTGCACCATGCTTCAAGATGAAATTTCATTTATGTCACTAGATATAAATATTTTGCAATATTTTACATAATGTTTTTGTGATAAATCACTGTGCTTTAATTATGTTGTTTGTAACAGTGAAAATACATCCTGAATGTCAGTTATCTACATGATGATTCATAACAGTGGCAAAATTATAGTTATGAAGTAGCAACAAAAAATAATTTTGTGCTTGGGAACATGAGGAACTGTATTAAAGGGTCATGGCATTAGGAAAGTTGGGGACCACTGTGTTAGAGGAAGCAGTGTTTATACCAAGACTCGGGGTATTAGCACAGATAGCTCAATAAAGGCAGGCTAAGAAGCAATGTAGCAAAGCATGGCAGGAGTTGATGCAATAACAGCCTGGCATGGAGAATAAGGCCGATAATTTTAAGTATACAGCTAGTCTTTGGCATGAACCAGATACCATTCCAAGCTCTTTACACCTGTTAATTTATTTATTTACTCATCTTACCCTCATTTTACAGACAAGAACACCCAGGCACAGGGAGATTGAGCAACTTGCTCAACCTGACACGACGAACTGCCCAGTGGTAGAATTGGAGTGAAGGCTGGTGACTCCTGAGTCTGGGAGATGATGAAGCATTTTAAGCCTGTGGGGTGTGCTGAACTGCAGTAGGGACCTGGAAAGCTTGGGTGTGGGTGGGACCTGGTAGTGGCAATTGGTTTGAAAAATGTCTTGGTTAAGTCTGGACACCTGGCATCCAGGACAGATTAACCCCCCCCCCCCTCCAGGAAGAGCAAAGGGAGTAGCAATACCATGAGGGCAGGGGGAAGGGGAGGGGAGGAGGGAAGAAGGGGTAACCGATCACAATGATCGATACATAACTGCCCCCTCCCTCCATCCTCCACCTCCGCTCTCCCGGGGGACAAACAACAGAAATGTGAAGGAAGACAGCTGTTGGTATAAGATATGAAAATATTAGTTACTGACAATTTATTAAGCGTTCACGAAGGAGGGGGGGAAGGAGGATAAAAAAGAGGAGCTGGTATCAAGGGCTTAAACAGAAAGAAAATATTTTAAAATAGATGGTGGGAACATATGTATAAATGTGCTTGATACAATTGATGTACAGATAGTTATAAGAGCTTTAAGGGCACCCAATAAAATTATATATATACATTATGTGTGTGTATTTGTGTGTGTATATATGTATGTGTGTGTGTATATATCTATATCTATATCTATATCTTAGCTTTTAATCTACTTGTTGAGCCTGCTTTAGTCCAGCAGTTGATGAAACCTCTCTGTGCTTTGTTGTGTCTTGATGTCTGTGAAGAGGCCGCAAGGGAGGGCACCCCCAACCTCCTATTGATGATAGACTCGGGGTAGCAAAGACCAGTTGAATGGCAGATGGGGGGATTGCATTCTCACCATAGGCAGAAGGGGGCTAGTTTAAAGATCTCTGCCCAGGATCTCTCTTGGCCCTGCACGGTGTTAGGCTGCTCGGGCTGCTCTGTGTGGTTGCGGTAAGAGCTAGTTGAGACAGTTTGGCAGTTTGCCTTCGTGGCCTCTGGATAATGGGCCTCAAGAAGGTGTGGGAAGATTGGTTCTGCTCGCTCTCATTCCAGTTTGGAAATGGGTAGTCCAGTTTTCAAGGACTCCTGGTGCCCTACAGATATCCAAGTCCCTCCCCCAGCAGGTTATGGTGGCTGCACTTGGTCCCAGTGATCTGAATCCTGCCCCTGCCCCCACCCTCCATGCCCAGGCTTCACCACGACGTCCTCTGAGCTCCCACAGCTACTACTGCAGGCAGGCCTGGCAGGGGGTGTCCTTGGCAACCTCTTCACTCTCTGCTGCTGCCCTCTCAGGAAAAGCACACTGTGTGTGGAAAAAGTAATGCCTTCAAGATGAGTTGCAAACGTGTTAGCATCCTCTCTCTCTTACACACATACACCGCAACTCAAAGTAAAGAAGCATTCTTAGACAGTTACTCCTCAAGGGAACCCAAGGGCTGGCTTTGTTTACTGAGTGTTTTTAGTTACAACACGTGAAGTTCTGGAATGTTTTTGGCTTTGGGCTACCCTCCCACCCCCCGCCTCCCTGCCGCCTTCTGTTTTTGGTTGGGGGAATGAGAAGATGAGTGAATTCTCAAGTAAAGGGCCACTTGGATGTTTCTAAATTGCGAGAAGCATCCTCTTACGTGGGCCTAGTGGCCGACTTCTTGGGACATGCTGCTCAGCAAGATGGGACAGATGGGACCCAGCCTGGGGGTCACCTCCACCCTGCATTGTACCCAGATGTTCAGAGTCTTGCATCTGCAGCTGCTTGGGGCCTCAGCTCCACTGGTGAGCATCCTCCCTTGCTCAGACTCTGTGTGGACACTGTCTTCTGATGGACCAGTCACTTAAAGACACAGTCACCATACATGCTCACCCTTATCTTCAGCTCCCCTAAGCCCAAGCAAATACTCCCTTGACATAGAGCTGGCTCACATTACAGTGTTAGCGAGTCAGATCCCAGGGGACATGGACACATGTGCCACGGCCTCCATCTCTTGAAACCCCTGCTTGCCCTTGGCAGATGCCGCTGATTGGCTGAGTGCACCCTGAGAATCTTCAGCATGACCTGTGGACAACCCCTGTTCTTCGGTTAGAATTGAATCTTTTTTTTTTTTCCCCCTGTGGGCATCACTGCCTTTGGTGGTCGTGGGTGCTCCCCAGTGCTTCTCCTGAGAGCTCCAGCCGCTGGATTTGAATCGCCAAGCCTGCAGGCCGCAGTTCCGCACTCAACCACTTACGTCACCAGGGCTCAGCTAGAATTGAATCTTGAAAGATGACAGTGGCTGTTGTTGGTCAAAGCACCCAGGAAGGTATCTAAGTGTGTGACAAATGAATCATCTCTGAGAGGAGATCGAGGGTTTTACCACAAGCTCATAAACTTCACGGAGAGCCCATTCTGACTTTTGTGATAAGTAAAGAATATGGAGCAACCCAAACCCAAATCCAAACCCAAACCCAAACCCAAGGCTGTGGGGTTGATTCTGACTCAGTGAGCCCTTAGAGCAGACTAGACCGCTCTGGAAGGTTCCACGGCTGTCAGTCTGCATGCCAGTAGGCTATTTCACCTTTCTCTGATGGAGTGGTCGCTGAGGTCATCTGTTGACTTCAACTGTGTACTTAGCAGAAGCTATGTGGAGCCACATGGGCGAGAAATCACACTGGCTGTGACCTAAAGGTGGGACTTGGGCTGCCTTTCCCCTGGACAGCTGTACAGAATGTGGGGCCTGCTTATCTACGACCCGCTGAGCCTCACATGCACCAGATGTGAAGTGGGGTGGAAAAGGAACCTGCTGCCTTGACCCTGGGAGCTTTTCTGATAAAAGATCGGATCCACTAATTTAGCCAGACTGAACATGTAGATGCTTTGAATATTCCCGGTGGAACAAGAAATTCTGGTAAACGATATATAGCAACATAGGATTTTATAAAATGCAATTCTGTAACACCCCCCCCCCCACTCCCCCAAAGATAACCCCTGTTAACAGGTTGTGTGTATTCTACTTGAACATGAATGTTCTTTGAACATTCATGTGACCAGGGTGGGTGTGTATCTATAAATCTCTATTTTCAGAGAAATTTGGATCATACGCATTTCCAGTGATTTTTTAGATAGTCATTTCTCACACAACAAAGTACTATGGGCTTGCTATAATGTATCTTTATTCATCACTCAGACATTTTAGCTGCTTCCAGGTTTTTGCTCTCCTTGGGTTTTAGAACACACCTCAGCGTGAAAGTGCAGATATTTTAGTAGGTGAGATTTTTAGAAGAAGAATTGCTAGATTGAAGGCTATACACTTTAGAAATATTAATAGATCCTGCCAAATGGATGTCTAAAAATGTTGTATCAATTTATTTTCCTACCAGCTTGGTTTTTTGCCAATCTGACAAGAAAAAGTTGCATGCTGTTATTGCTTTAATTTACATTTCCCTGATTCCTAGTAAGGATCAGTCTCTTTAGCCTCTTTTTACTTTTATCCATTATTTGTGTGTGTGTTGTTTTTGTGGATTGTGTGCTCATATCCTTTCCTCATTCTTAATTAAAAACAAAACCCAAACCCAAACCATTCTTATTGGCATTTAGGAGTTCTTTGGAAAGTCAGGATGTTAACCCTTTGTGTGATGTATTTGTCCTTGGTATTGTTTAGTGTGAGCATTGCACTTGAGTTTGTAACTTGTCCTTTCTTTTTAAATTTATTTACTTATTTTTGCTGTGAGGACTTCATAAAAGCCCTAAAATATATAATACGCTCACCCTGTTCAAATCCTAATACAAAAGTTAAGTTCTTTAACTGACCCTATAGCCATAGATAACCATTTATATTAATTTCTTGTTAATCTATTTTTTTCAAATCTTAGAAAATTTCAATCTATCTTTTTCCCTTTCCGTGTCAGAAGTATATTAGACATTCTTTTCTGTTGCTGGCATTTTGAGTCGACAATTTACTTTGAAGATCTCCTCATGTCAATTCACAGAGAGCTTGATCATGTTTTTGTTTACAGGTCTTAAGATAATATTGAAAAAACTCGATATGCTCCCTATAGTACACTCAGTTGCCATTTACCCTAAGTTCACATATTTGCAAAGAATGTGTTTTCTAGCCTGTTGTCCATTGCATGCAGGCTTTAAATATGTGTCTTCAAGATCTTGGCGCTGCACATTGAGATAAACTGGCAAAAGTAGCTTTCCTTATCAAAGCAAGCCGCCAAGTCGGATGGAATTACCTCCGTCAGAGAAAGGCCGACTTGCTATTTTAAAAATCCATTCAAATATGTTAATTAGCCGCCCCCTGACACCTTCAGTCTTCAGAATTCTAATTCCAAGAAGGGAGATAAGTAGATAAATAGACGTGGCTGCGGGACAAGTCATGCATTTGTCTGCGAGGTGAAATAAGGCACATGTCTTTTCAGTATTTCCTTGGTGATCTCACGGGTCCTGTGGCTTTCACTGCTCTCCATACGTCAGTGTCTCCCTGTGTGTTTCTCTGTGACTTTGTAACAAACCACCCCAAATCCTAGGGGTGTAGAACAACAGCACCTAAAAAAAAAAATCATTGCTCATGACTATGGGGGTTGGCCAGGCAATCCTGCCCTATGAACCCCCTGGGATGACAGGAAGAGCTCAAACGGCCCCTCCCATGGCAGGCGGTTGGTACCAGCTGGGGCCTGGGACCGGCAGGGGCCGGTATGACAGCCAACTCTCCTCAGGTGGCTTGTTCTTCTTACAGCAGGGTCGTTGGGATCCAAGAGCAACTTCATGTATTCTTGACTCTGTCACTGTAATAGAACTGTCTGAAGGTTTGATAGCAGCCCAAGAGGTATAAAAAGATAAAGGGGTGACAAGAATTCCATTTACTGCTATCATCCAGCCATCTACTTTCTTTGGGTAATTTATATGTGGTAGCATAGACTTAAAAAACCCAACAAACAGCACCTACAACTCAATATTTTGTGTCTTGCTTAGAAAACCCTTCTACCGCCAAAGTATACAATTTGTCTTCTTGAAACGGTAAAGTTGATTATTTTTTTAATAAGCGCTTAAATGACCCTTGAATTTGTCTTTTAGGGAAGTCAAATCATAAGCTCCATTAAGGAACTCTGAGGAGTTTCCAGTCCCCTCAGTGCCCTGGGGTCTCCGGGTGGTACACATGGATATAGCCCAGGGGGTGTTCACAATCTCATATTTCAGGAACCTATTGGGAACTTTCCAATCCAACAGACGGAAGAAGTCAGATGAGCTAGGGTGCTTGGATCTCAGACACCCCCCTCCCGACTCCCCTGTCAGGGGGAATAGGAAGTGGATCGATGATAGGAGTTGGAGAATAAGAAGTCCAGCAATCTGGCCCTTCTGAAGGTCGGGCAGAGAAGCCTTTGAGTGGTGATGCCCTTGCTTAGGACTTATAATGATCACTTGGCTCAGGTTAGTCCTCAGAAACCAAGCTGACACCACTCTTGATGTCCACTTTCTGTGTCCTATACACTGAGAATTTCAACCTGACTTGAGTTTGTTTCCTGTTGTCGGGAGAGAGTGTGTCTTAAAATGTATGAAGCATTTACTATACCACAAGTATAACACTTGATACATTGAATATTGCATATCATTTCTTCCTCATAAAGTTTGTTCAGGCTTTATAAGATCAGCCTGTTCTTTATCCAAAATGTAAAGGAACCGAGATTCACTCAGGCTAGCTCGATGACTAATATTATTCAGTTATGCTGCACAAAAGTTGGGGATTTGGGATTCATTCTGGGATCAAAGGTCAGACCTTCCTTTAACTTGCAGAATGCTACAAAGAAACCAAAGAAACAAGATTATAAAGGGATCGAGCTGTCCTTGTGGTTCAAACTTTAAGTACTTGACTAAGCAAGGGTTGGTGGTTCAAACCCACCCAAGGGTTAAGCTGTGCAGGAGAATGGCTGGACCACTAGCAGCCTAAGAAACTCCTGGGCATTTCTGTGCTGCTGCCACACAGGGGCACCATGCAGGTTGAGGGGCCCGATGAGGCCGCACCACAGCAGCACATAGAGATTGTTAATAAGATGGATGGGAATCAGTTCTTCTTCAGAAGGATAAGCAGAATTCATGTGCCCCCAAAGATCATTGCAACAGATTAACACACACACACACATATGTATACACACACACAAGGAAAAAAAGAATTCAAATAGTCTGCTACATAGCAAACTTCCTTATTCAGCCCAATGGGAAAGGTGGTCAGGGCATGAACTCAATGCCATCCAATCAGTGCTGGCTCATATACAGCCCCTGTGGGTTTCCAAGACTCTTATGGGCATAGAAAGCCTGGTCTTTCTCCTTCAGAGCTGCTGCTGGTCTTGAACTACTGACCAGGTCAGTCGCAACCCAACATGTAACCACTGTGCCACCAGGGGTTCATTCAGGGGGTTAATCAAATATTCTGATTGAATGACAGGATACAAAATGTATGTTAATCGGGGTGGTCCAGAGAAAGAAATTTAGGGAGATTCTTCTGTGTGTAAGAACGAGCTTTATATCAAAGAGCAATTACACATGAACGAAACATCCCAGCCTAGTTCAGATGAAGTCTTTAAGTCCAGTATCACCCCCTATGTCCATACGAGTGCATAAGTTCCTTTTTAGGCTAACGCAGCCATGAAGTGATGTTGCATGCAGGATCAACACAGGCCAGTGGGTGGAAAACCTTGTGGATCCAGTGGTGGTGGAAGCAACTCAGCATTGCCGTGGGTCTCCATGTGGCTCTTCCAGCTCCAGGGCTCTGGCTGTACCATCATAGCTCCATGTGGCTGGTCAACAAGAATGTCTCTCAGGGAGTGAGTCCGTATTCAGTCTCCAGTGAGCTATTTATCTCCGTTTGTGCCTCACAAATGAGGTCATCAAGCTGTGACCCACTTTTCAGACTAGGCTCCACCCCTTCACTTTTTTTTCTTTTTTTTTGCATCACTGCTCTCCGGTGGTGGGAGTAGGAGGTCCAGCCCCACTGCTGGAATTGAACCTCCGTCCTAGTGGGCCGCAGTCCCGCGCACAACCACTACGCCACCGGGGCTCAGCCCAACACCCCTTCACTCTTAAGAATCTCAAGTTGGCACCAGATTATAAATTAAACCACAAAGCAAAACAAAAAAAATGAATCCACAGAATGTTGGTTTACATCTGGAGAGTTAAGCTGCAGATATATGCCAACCATATTTACTATTCCTTTCATGGTACGTGGACCCTCTTTTGATTCTAAACTTCATTTTATTAGTGTCACTTCCAACTCTCGTGGGCGATTGTCTGATTTTACCGGGCAGATGTGCTGAAAGGAGGTATTTGGAAAAGTTCCGGAAGCGACGTTAAGAGAAGGGCATGAATGAAGAGAGGAGAAGAGAGAGAATTCCCCGAAGAGACCCACCTGTACTAGGTTAGGTATGAAGTTTTCAGATGTGATTTTGCCAAGGTCAGTTCCCTTGGCTTTCTGAAGGGAAGTTCTAGCGTATGAGAGATGGGGACTGTTCAAGAGGAACATACTTCAACCTCGCCAAAGCGTACAACACAAAGCCTTTGCTGGGTCAGGAGACTGTTTGCCTGTAATGGGGGAGCCACAGGGATTTCAATCCTTGATTTTTCAGAAGTAGAGCAGCAGACTCGTCTTCTGAGGTGCTGCTGAGCTGATTAGAACCTCCAACCTTTCAGGTGCCGCCAAGTGAGCTGGCCATTTATACGTCCCAGGGGCTCCCTAGGGAAGCAAGCGGAAACCATGCTCCCGGTCATTGAGTTGATTCACGTCCTCATGGCCCCATGAGGCCAGGGTAGAACTTGGGGCTTTTTAGAAAGTCTCACCCAGCTCCCCACGAGAAATGTGGACACCAAGAATGAACTCTGGATTATTGAGGCCTCGGGTCAGGGCCCGTGGTGTATTCTCCAACCAGTGTTAGCTTTCATCTCCTTCCTTGACAGCCACTGTGTAATGCAGCTTCTTTGGAGAAGGCTTCTGAAAGGTTCGTCATCTGCCAAGTAGAAAGGGGGAGTGAGTGAGTGAGTTATGGAGCATCAAGGAACCCGTGGAGCCACTGCCATGAGGCTGATTCTCTCATTGCCATCCTACAGGGCAGAGTCTATACCTCCTCAGTGGTGTTACTAAGAACACTGCCTCCTCCCACCCTCCTTTAAAAGGAATGCTGTTGCTACTGCAAATACATCTAGCAAGACCGTTTGTCAGGTACTGACCCCACGACATTCTTCAATTTGTGTATCCATGGTCACCTTCTTCTCTCGGAGTCCATCCTTACTGCCCCTTTAGGGTCCTGGACCATCCTTCAGGTTGTCAGCATCTAGGCCATTCCGTGGAAACAGTTCTTAAAGGAGCATGGTGGCCAAGGCAGACCTTTGTACCAGTTTTAGTGACACTAGAGTTCGGCTTTAAGGTGACTATGGGGACATGACTGTCATCTATAAGGAAGTGGTCTGCCCCGTCTTTCTTCAACCTGCCAACTTTTCAGAAAACATCTGAGCACTTAACTACTGCACCACCACCAGGCTACTGGAAAGCTCACTGAGTGCCCCTGTCAGACCAGCTTTCAGAAGAGGATAGCAGGCCCGTTGCCTCATGTCTGGATACTGCACCCACCACCCTTCGCTTCACCCTGCGCTTCAACTGTGGGAGGTTTGGAGTCAACATGGTGGTCCTCATGTAAATCCCTGGGTGAGTAGTCAGGGAGGGACGGATGGGGACCAGCGTTTCCCTCCGGTTTACAATTCATTCCATGTAGTGCCCAGTCCCGAGGTGTGAGGTCACCTGGAGCCTGAGCTCCCTCTGCTGAGGGGGAGTTAACATCTCAGCAGAGGTCAGAGGTGAGCAAGGATGAAAGAGACACAAAAGCCAGGGCAAGGGAGGCTAATTAGCTTCTCCCCTTCCCTCCTGTTGCCTGGCCTGACATTTGAGGTGACATTTAAAGCCATTGTTGAGATGAGAGGTAGAACTACCGCAGAATGAACCCTTGGGGGGCAGGGGGGCTGTGGAGAGATGAGGTTGAGGCCTCAGCTTCCTGGGGGTTAGCTTATCAGTCCTTCCTGCAGGTCTCCCTGCATGTGGGGCCTGGAGAGGAGGGCGAGGGTGGGGGGCTCTGCACACCGTTAGTACCTCTGTTTAGTGGGAAATCCAAACCCCGTCGCCCTCCTTAGGGTCTGTGGGAGATGAGGTCGGCCAAGTGGTGAAGTAAAACTGGTGCCCAGTGTCAGAGAGGAGAGCAGGACCAGCAGCAGCTCTGTCACCATTTCAGAGTCATCCGGGGAGCTTGTTAAAAATGCAGGTCTCTGGGAGCAAGGCCTCGCTATCTGCAGGGATAGCCTACTCTCTCAGGGGGTTCTGCTGCCCATTAAAGTTTGAGGACCTCTGAGACAGAGAATGAGCGAGGTTAGTTGGAAAAGGCTTCTGGGGCGAGGTGGAGTTGAATTTCAGTTTCTAGGTGATACTTTGGGTATTAGGTGCCCTCCTCAGGTGTGGACCCAGGGAACCTGTTCATCTGGGACACCAGGCTCTCAAAGGAGAGGCTGGCAGGTGTCCATCTCACCCCACGGATGGTGTTGCCAAGACTATGTAGCCACCGGCTTCACTTTACCACTTGGGTGCTCACCGCCCGGGGGACAGACGTGGTGTAGGAGGTGGGTGAGGATGGTGTCTGCTGGAGGGGTTTGCTTCCTGTCGCAACCGAAGCACAGCTTGCAGGGCACCATGGCAGCTTCCCGGGACGGGGTGGGGGGAGACCGCCATGCTGACAGGTGGTCTTCACTGCCGTTCAAAGACCACAGCAAGTGTGCACCCCCCAGTGGCCCTTTCTTCACTGGATAGCGGCTCTCCACTGGCCAGGGATCAGTGGCCACTGTCCCTGGAAGACGAGCAGGGAAGACTGAAGGCAGGATTGGATTTCTCCTCCCTCGGGGCTGCTTGCCTTCTGCGCCACACACTTGTGCTGGGCCGATCCGATCAGGAACACAGTGTTTTCGTGTCGGGGTGGGTGGAGAGAGGGAGAATGCACAGTGCCAAGGGAAGAAGAAGAACAGGGAAGAGAAAGGAACACTCGCAGGCTGTGATAGCGAGCTGTGATAACCGGTGCTCGTCTAGACAGGCAGCGGCTCTGTGGAATGGATGGGCTGTCGTGGGCCTGGGCCCGCTGCCTGTTTCTGGAGCACATGTCTCTGAGCCAGCTGTGTGGGCTGCCGGGACTACACCACACCAGCGGGGTTCGCTGTGCTTGCTCTGATCGCCATGAAAGAAGGAGCCCCAGTGGAAGCATTTGTTAAGGCAGAAAACAACAGCCACAACCCCCCCTTCCCCTCCCCCAAGACTGTTCTGGCCCATGTCCCTGCATTTCCCACTGGCCCCACGGCTAAATGACAACTCTGATACAGTCTCTGGGAACATTTATTCAGCTTCTGGAGGGGGCTTCACTGAAAGGAAGGCCGAGAGGCCCTGTGGGAGTTGGAGAAATGAGCACGGCAGATTGGGGACTTTTGAGAGGCCCAGCTTGATGGGTTCAAGCTGGTGTTGAACAAAGTGCCGCCTGAATGGGCTCAGCCCGAGCTGGGTCCCGTGGACAAGGCCCCATGCTTCTGTTCCTACCATCAATCGTCGGGGGGAAGTGCTCGCACCCACGGTGCCCCTCAGTGGTCTCTGTGAAAGCCAGGCTGGGTGAAATGTTTTGTTCTTGCTTAGAAGGAAGGGCAAGGTTCTCCTCCCAAGTCCAAGAATGGGGCATAGAAAAGGAGTGTGAGCCCCACGTGTGCATTTTAGTTCCCACAGTGTCTACTGGTAGCAGGTCACCCGGGCTGAAACCTCACAGTCGGACCATCTTTCCATAGCCTCTCGGTGCCTCCCTGCCCTGCCCTGGCCCGGCGGGCGCCATGCATGCATCCATATAGGCAGGCCTGGAGGTTGGATTTCCCCTTCTTCTTTGGAGATACGCCCCCCTGGCGGTTAGGTTGTTAGTGGCTTAATGGCCTTGAGGACTCCTGTTCAGAAACAGCCATGTGTCCCCAAGTCCTACCCTGCCATGAGAGTGCCCATGGCTCGGTGACAGACGGAGCACCTCCCGAGGGAACAATCCAGAGCTGCAGAAACTCTTTGGCACGAGATGGCTCAGCCACCTCCTCGCCATCTAACCTGGAGCAAGTGATTTAACCTCTTGGAATATGGATTTTTCTGCTCTGTAGAAAGGGAAACTTGACAGCAATCCCCCAGACCTTCCAGGGTGGGTCAGAGGCCCCAAAGGGAAGGAGAGACGTGGAAGGACCTTGTGAACCCAAAAAGCACGGGCCCCGCGTGAGTGAGGGATTCTGGATAGTGGCCAGGGCGAGGCTGTGGGTCAGCGCACCCCTCTCTGGAGCAAGGGGGGGGGGGCTGCATTCTTGGGTGAACTCCACGCCGGAGTTTTGTCCATTTAAGGTAATAGCACAATAAGGAGCCGGAGAGGTACCTTCTCGGGTCATGGTGCCTCTCTTCAGTCCAATGTTACTATTTAGGAAAAAAACAACCGCAGTGCAGGGTGTTGGCAGAGGGCAGGTGGGTGAGAGGCAGTGGCTCTGTGTGCTCCCTACCTGCTCTTCCTTGGGTCCTACCCTGTGGACAAGCATCTTCCCAAATCTGAATTTTGTCAGAAATAAGAAAAAAAGAGAATAACCTGTAAGAGCTGGCACCGAGGGGCCCCGCCGCTGCTGATGCAGATCAGGAGGCTTGGGATGCCGATGTTCCCGTTGGAACAGTGAGACGGCCTTGCTGGCATAGCCTGGGCTGAAGCACAAGGTGTGATGAATGTGCACATGGTTGCTGGGTCATTTTTCCGCTAGGAGAGAAAGGTTGAATCAATACCAAGGGTTCTCTTTGGTTTTATCTCTGTGAGCACGACTTGCCATAATCAGGGACAAAGTCTCATAGTCTTGTTGGCCAAGGAAGGGCGTCCTGCCATCCTACCACACGCCTTAGGACTCAGGGACTGAGCCCACACTTCACTCCTCTCCCTGCCCTCCAGATGAAATGGGGTGGCACACCATTCATTCGTTCACTCAATAACTACTCAAAGACGTACACAGTTCAAGGCCCTGTACTAGGTACCTTGGGAATACGTAGATTCTTCCATCGTGGCGCTTGCGGTTGAGTCAGGGGAAAGAGTCATCTCTGCAGGGAGATGTGCCGCAGAGGAAACATGTAAACCGTCAAGGAGAGAAGATCTGGGAAAGCTGCCCGGAGTCTATGGCATTCATCTTCGGACTTGGAAAGATGAGGAAGATTTGGCTGGGATGAGATGAGGGAGGAGGGAGGGCATGGTGCTGGCAGGAAGGGCAGCGGCGAGGGCATGGAGGAAGCCGTGATGTGTGAGGTACTGGGGACCTGGAAGGAGGGGAAGCAGGAGCGCACTGCTCTCTGCCTGGTGCCACGGTAGAAGACGGAATAGTGGCTGGGGGGCGAGCAGGCCACCCTGACCTTTGACTCTCCCAAATGCTATCCTCTCAGGTCTGCAGAGTAGGAAGCCAAGGCCGGGGGAGTTGATGTACTTGGTCAAGACTCAGAAGTACAATCAGGATTTGAACTCACTCCGTGAACAGAGTGTTCATAGAAGGGGTGTGGAGAAGGAGCCTGTGCCCCCCCCACCCCCTTTTGGCCACGTGAGGCACACAGTGCAATGCTGAATGATTTCTGGCCCTCCTAGCCATCGTTGGTTTTTGCCAAAGGACTTTTCCCCGATGGGTCTGTGTAAGAAGGTAGTGAGCAGTCTTGGGGTGAGACCCCCCGGAGGGCCCCAACAAGTGAGGCAGCTGGATCTTCTTGGAGTACACACACACACACACACACACACACACCCTCCTGGAATCAGATGCAAGAGGTGACCTTGACGGTGGAGACTTTTTGTCCCCAAGGCCACTCCAAACCTTGCCTCTTTGCAGAAGCCCCTGGAGCCCA
This sequence comes from Nesogale talazaci, assembly GCA_004026705.1. Lineage (NCBI taxonomy): Eukaryota > Metazoa > Chordata > Mammalia > Afrosoricida > Tenrecidae > Nesogale > Nesogale talazaci. The sequence goes on from PVJH01009579.1 coordinate 25,230, forward strand.
CCGCCCACCTCCCCCGCATCTCTGCCTCCCCTGGGTCTGCCGGCGCGGGCTGCGCACAGCGTGGTTGGCGCTTGTGCTTTGTTGCCGTGAAACGGCTCGCAGGCAGGCACAGGGAGCTCTGTGTGGGAGGACCGTGGCTGTCTTCGCAAGCAGGCGCTTGCTTGGAGCAGGCTGTGCGCGCGCGAGCCCAGCGTCAAGAGATTCCGGCCTCCTCGCAGTCCGTCCGTCCGTGGTGGTGCTGGGACAAGGCGCTGCTGAGGGGACTGGCCGTGAAGGATGAGTTCAGGGGGGGATGACGGACCGCTTCTGGGACCAGTGGTATCTCTGGTATCTCCGCTTGCTCCGGCTGCTGGACCGAGGTATCCACTCCCCCCTCCCCCAGTGTGCTTGTGTGCGCGCGTGTGCATGTGTGTGTTAGAGAGAGCCAGAGAGCCTTGTGGCACACAGAGGCAGAGGGAGCAGGCACCGCAGCGCGGGGAGCAGGGAGAAGGAAGAGGGAATGCACCAGAGGCAATTAACGAGCAGATGGAAAGCCGAGCGGAGACCTGTTTCTGGGGACATTTGTGACCCAGCTGGAAATTGGGAGCGCAGGGCCATTTGGGGAGCATCTGGCTAACGAACAGGATTACATGTCTTGCTGGATTTTCCATCAAACACAGGACTGTTGTGAAAGCCTGTCTGAGAAGCCCCCACAGGCAGGAGAGCAATTTCTGCACGAATCACACCTCTGCCACCGAGGAGCGCAGTGACTTAGGCTCACCTGGTGAGCTCGCCCGGCACAACTTAATCTGTAGAATGGGCACAGGGAGGCCTCTCTGCCGCTGGGGTCCATCAGAGGACTGCCTGCGGTGGCCAGGTGCCCTCCAGAAGGTGTTTGCTATCTGTTCATTTCTCCCTACCCTGCCCTCAGGCTCAGGGAGCCGCTGTGTCCTACGGACGGCTGCCGTGGTGAAGCGTCCGTACAGTGGCGCCCATTTGTGAACCAGCACGCAACAGTCAGCTGTACTCCTGAGTCAGGTGACTCGGACCTGCTCACACCACCCTGTCGTGGAACATTCACGCAGTGAGCACCTCCTGGTAATGGGCCACAAATCCAGATGTCTCATTTTAAGGGAAAGCCTCTGTTAACTTTAAGTAATTGATTCCTGTTGAACATGCTGCCTGTTATTTTTTTTAAAAAAAGCTTTGGCTTCTTTAAGAAGTTCTGGCCAGCATGAAAGGAAACTCCTGAAGGACAAGATGGTCCCCTGGGAAGTTCGAATCCATCCTGAGGTGTGTTCTTCTCCCTTGGGGACAGGACGAGGGTTGCCAGGTGGAAGCAGAGAACCGTCAAGAGCCCATGGACCAGGGCCCTAATCAAGGAGAAATCAAAGATGGAGGGAAGCAAATCAGCACATCTGCAAAGCCGGTTCACCCTAGCGCCCAGAGCAGGCCAGGCAGCTCCCAGGGGCAGTGAGACGCGACTGAGAGGGGAGCCAGAACTTCACCCTGGTGGAGAAGGGAGGCTGGGGTTTCAGGGCCGGGGAGTCCTGCCCGAGGGGAATCTCTCTCACAGGGAATCTCTCCCTTCTCTGTGAGACCTCTGGCAAGTTTCTCAAGCTCTCGGGCCTCCTTGACTTCATGTATCAAAACTGTAAAACCAACTGAGAGAGTTGCTGTCAGGGTTGACTGAAGAATCGCAAGTGAATATTTGTTATCCCAGTGCTTGGTGTGAAGAAAGTGCGCCTCAGATGTTAGTTTTTATTATGGAGATTGTTAATTCTCAGTGTCCTACCAACAGCTCGGGAAAACTGGGAACAGGTGGTATGTAATGACCAGGAGCTGGGGAAAGTCTAATTAAGAATTTGTTAGAGGCTTAGAAAACACTTCTGTTTATGTGAATTAAAACAAGATTCAAATTAATGTAATACAGATGATGACACTACTTATAACAGGAAACTAGATGCTTTTGAAAAAAAGAAGAAATTAGATGTCAATAGATAAGCTACAATATTCATCTTCATTCTTTAGGAAAATACTGGCATGCAAAATTCTTGAATTGCATACTCTTTAAGTGCTCTTAAAAAAGACTTAAATTGATTATCAGTTTGTTAATCTGAAGACTAAGAATATTAACAGTGATAATACCTACATCCTAGTATCCAGGGAGAAAGTAATTTTAGTGGCTGTGACTGTGTTAAGCATTTTGGAAAATGCCAGGTTCCTGAATGCTTGACTTGGTGGTGGAGCCTGTACTAGAGGGTAACGTTGGCTGCCAGTACGCTTTCACCCCACACAAGCGTGCCTGCCATTCCAAAGTTGATAATCCTCCATGAGGTGTCTCTGGAGGTTTTCTTATTGTGAGAGCTTTACATAAGAAACTCCTGGCTGAGCCCTGGTCGTGTAGTGGTTGTGCGCAGGACTGCGGCCCACTGGGATGGAGGTTCAATTCCGGCTCACAGGAGCAAAGGCTGGGCCTCCTACTCCCACCACTCAAGGGCAGTGATGCCCCAGAAAACCAAACGCAAACAAACAAACAAAAAAGAAACTCCTGATGGTGCAGGGCCTCTGATTTCCAGAGTTTGGGGTGTTGAATATGCTGCCCAGGTACGGTTAATGAGAGACTTACAGCATTCGATACCTGCAACTATATCCAAGTTGAATTTTTGGATCTAATATCTTTCCTCTAGTTAATACTGTGTGGAAAATTATGTGCTTTAAAGTGGCATGCCTGACTGAGCTAGCTCATTGGAGGTTCTCAGTACATTTATTTGTTGACTGACTGATTGAATGAATGAAGAACTTTGCCTTTCGGGTAGCAAATAAAATTCTTTTAGATCTCTCTTTTAGTGTAAGAGAATCTAGCCTCCTTCATCTGTCCTAAGATTTTATGTCATTTTTACCTTCCTATTGTCATGCCTCATGTCACTTTGGAACTAACAGGCCTCAAGAAAGTGAGGAGGGGATGAACAAATGAGAAGAAGTGGGAAATGATGAGTTGAGTCCTGCAGAATCAAGATTTTTGACAAACTGTGTGCTGGTCTGAGTCATTCGCGTAGCTGGGACTGAGGAATAAACGAGCCTGTGGTTTGACACACCTAAAGCAGATGGAAGCATCGAAAGACATCCTAGAGGGAAATAAGCTGCCCAAGGAAATCCGAGAACATGCCTCGTGTTTACTTATCAATCATTTGTCTCCCTCGTGGTGCTTAATGTAAGGGTGACGTTTTCTTTGCTTTTGTGCTTCACTGTATGTTGGGATTTATATTGACCATGACTTGCTAGCTTGTTTACACATTATTTTCACCATCCAGTCTCATGTCATAGTAGGTACTGCTTTTGTGTTGTTTGTTCCTGGGCACTGTCATCTCTGCCTGTGTTCTGTGCTCACAGGTGGTGACGAAAGAGATGGCCCTCTGTTGGGGGCACTTCACCCACAGAACAGAGTCAGACAGCTCAGAACCATGAGTTGTGTAAAGGGAAGTCATGCTGCCCTTTGTTGTTGAATCTTGGTGTAGCCATGGGATCCTGACAAGTGAAGGGGGGGTGGGGGGGTTAGGGGGGTGGGGAGTGCATTCTTTTGCTTTCACGCAAGCTTTTAATGTTTGCTTTTGTAACGAAAGACTAAAGCTCTTCCTCATTCACAGGGTATCAGTCAGTGTTTCCCATAGTGTGGGCACATCCACCATGGATGGTATATGAGAGGATTTTAAGTGAATGACGGTTGACACTTCAGCTGCTCTCTGTAATCTCTGCCCGGTACTGTCTGCAGGACAATCTCTTTAGTCCAATGCTTGCTTCGGCTGGTCCACCCCTTGCCTCTGCCCTATCCAGTGGCAGGCTGTCTTCAGCCCCACTCAACCCTCAGTTTGTAGGCCTTTGTAGACCCCTCTCCTGTCTCCTCCTGTTCCCTCCAGCAGCCCTTCCTGAGCCCCTTTCCTCGCAGGAACCAGTCTTGTCTTCTTCTGCTCCTGCCATTTTTATTACATTGCCATTATCCTTAGCCCAGCACTTTCCTGTAAAAATGTGGTTACTTTAGAAATGTTGCTGACCTGACAGGGAGCTAACATCCACGAGGTGTGTCCATACGGCGCAACTGTTTGTTGTCAGGTGCTGCCGGGCTGGTTCTGACTCATAGCGACCCTGTATGCAACAGAACCGGACACTGCCCGTCCTGCACATCCTCACGGTTGCTCCGAGGTCTGAGCTCACTGGCAGAGCCAGTGCCTCCATCCATCTTGGCCGCCCTGTTCTTCCTTGCCCCTCTACTCAGCATGGTGTCCTTCTTCAGGGGCTGGTCTCTCCAAAGAACAGACCCAAAGTATGTAGCTGCAGTCTCTCCACCTTTGCCTCCAAGGATCACTCTGGTCACCCCTCTTCCTTCTCTGGTCTGTCCTTTCAGCAGACCGGGGCACTTGTAGTAGTCTTCACCAGCCCCGCAGTTCGAATGCCTACATTTTTCCTTCGGTCTTCCTTGTTCAGTGTCCAACTTTCACATGCACACGAGGCCATTAAAACGACCTTGGGCTTGGGCCAGGGGCACCTCCCTCCACAGAGTCACCTCCCTGCTTAGCAACACTCTCAAGAGATCGTGTGCAGCACGTGTGCCCAATACAGCGTGTGCTTTGAGCTCTTCACTGCTGCTTTTGTGAGCACTGATCGTGGAGCCAAGCAAGATGGAATTCTTCACAAATCGTAGCAGTCTAAAAATGGCCGATGCCTACGTTGAATTTACAACTGAGGTAGCATTGTTTTTGTTTGTTAGTTCCCGGCGACATCGGTCTTGGGTGCTCTATCCACATTCCTGAAGCTACTACAAAGTGCTTTGGATTACGAGGCAGAAACCAACTGAATCTCACCTTAAGCATACTGAATATACTCGTGTCTAAGCTGAGTTTTTTCAGCACATTTTTGATTGCCGTTTTTGTGGAAAAATTAGGTGCCTCGACTGAAATTCAGGTCGACTTATACTTGAGCATTGTGGTGCGTTAGGATTCTCTGAGGATCTCAGCTTACTTCCTCCCCCAGAGTAGTGAAGTCTGAATCTCTGGAAGGGGGACTGGAGTTTTGGGCTGAGTTCAAAGTGCTGCAGGTGACGCTAAAGACAGCCGAGGTTGAGGACTGCTTGTCAGTATCCTTTCATGTGAACGTCAGCGAACAAGACAAAAATGACCCTTGAAAAGAATAACAAAAGTGACAAGAAAATTAGTCACTATATGAAAATAGTAAACTCAAGTGTGAGCCCAAGAATGCACTAAGGAGCATAGCTTTCAAGAACACAATCCTTTGTCAACAATACATACAACTTTCTTCAGAAACGTCGATGATTACCTACCCAAACCTTGACTTTTCTTCATAGTCGTGGGAGAAAACGTTGGTCTTTTCTTCAGCAACATCGATGTCACCAAGAGTGTGTATGGGGTGCAAATGACCCCAGACGATGCTGTCAGAGGAGGTAACACCAAAATGGCCACCTATAAAACTTTTGTGCAACATTTCAACAGAAATTGGACATTTTTTAGAAATATTCTTGGATTTGTTTTTAACCCTGAAGCCATTTTTCATAAGTCCAGCTTACATGTTTCAAGTTTCTAATACTGTGTTCCCCTCAGAGCTGTCATTATCATCCAGTAATAATGATGCTTCGAATCACAGGACTTCTTCCTCTGCATGTGCTACAAGCAGGTGATATTTTAAAAAAATTTAGTTGTGGTCAGTGTTTTTATAATGTCTGATTTGGTCAAATTCTCTGGTGTATTAACTACAAAGTCCAGGACCCGAGACTCATTTCTGGTATGGAGTCTCTCCTAGGCCTGCTACTGCAGGTGGAGAACCACATTGATAGAGTGTGAACCTATATCAATAGCTTTTTTTTTGAGGATAAAGTTGTAACTAATGGAAAAGGAGAAAAATAAAAATTAAAAAAAGGCTTCCACTCCGTTACTAATAATGTGTAGTAACTAGTAATGTTGTAGTTCAATGTAGAGAGAATATATAAAACAATTTTGTTGTTAGTATTCATGTAAGATCTATGGCATTCAAGCAATTTACAACAATGCTACATATTATCCTATAATTAAAATTAATAGTAAGCATCACTAAGGTACCACGCTGGTGTATTTATGCTTTGGTCTTCTAACTGCAAGGTTAGCTAGTTTGAAACCACTAGCTGCTCTGTGGGAAAAGGAAGAGGCTTTTTATTCCCATAAAGAGCTGCAGTCTCAGAATGAACTGCAGTGCACTGCAGTGAGCGGGCACGGACGGACTCAGTGGTAGTGAGAAGGGCTCTGTCCCGTTTGGAACAGGAGGAGGTCTGTGTCTGTGGGGGTACACCATGACGTACTCCACTGGGTGGTGTCAGCTCCAGCTAGGGCTTCTGTGAGTTGGACGGCAGTGAGTAACAGGTTCTGGCTGCCCAAACCTTTGGCCATATAGGGGTGGGGGTTTGTCGGTAGAGATGTTAAATAGCTTTCCTTACTTGCTTAGTGTAATGGTGTGCCAGTATTACCTACCTGTATCCTGCTTGAATTGGAAAAAGAAAACCCCTTTCTTCCTTCCAGATAGGCAAGAAAGAGAATAACTGAACACCTGGGCTCTCCAGGGAAGAAAGTCCTCATGATCACAGCATTGTTGAGGAGGGAAACAGTAACCGCTACTGATTTCAACATCTTTTTTTTTTTTTTTTTGGCATCACCTCCCCAATCCCAACATCTTCATGAACCACTTTGATCCTCACTATCTGCCTCTCTGAGGGGACTTAGCCCAGGCTCTTTTTAAGGGCCTAGGCTCACAGATAGGAAACGGGCTCAGAAAGGTCCGGTGCTTTGCTGAAGACATAGCGCTGCTAAGGGAGAAGGAAGAGTCCAGGACCCGAGACTCATTTCTGGTATGGAGTCTCTCCTAGGCCTGCTATTGTAGGTGGAGACCCGCATAGTTATTTCTCTCTCCCCAGAGTGTGTGTTGAACTGAAGCTCACCTCCCACCCTCATCCCACTTATCGGCAGATACTAGACATTGTCCCCTAGGGGTTTTGTCTGTGGTGTGAGATCACCAGACCAGAGGTGTATCTAGGCCAGGTCCCGAGGGAAGGACACTGATAGCTGCTCTGTGCGGTCCCAGTGTGGTGTTTCATTCCAGTGAGGTGGAGGTTACCTGAATTGAGAACAATACAGCAGCACTTCCTTGGCTGTGGCATGGCCTCCTAGGACCTATTCTGTGTAGAATATTCTGTGATTTCCCAGTTGAGGGACAGGCAGCTGTCCCTCAATGATCAGTCAGCTGACTTTTAAGTGTGACAAATTTGCCCTCCACCTCGTGGAAGCAAGTGTCTTGTTATCAAATTGTCAAAGTCGTGAATGCCATTATTATTGGTGGTGGTAATAGTACCTACAGGTGTCTGGCCGTGAGAGCTTAAAAGTGTGAGGTAGGATTGCTGCCCTCAGGGTAGCTTACAATTCAACCTGAGAAGTTTTCCAAAGATAAGAATCCCCAGTAAGGTCTCTCAGTGAGTTTCTGCCAACTCACTTATCAAGTGATGGAAGACTTAAGAGGAAGTTATCTTTTAGCTCTGGTGTCCCACTGCTCTGTGGGGGAATGCCTCTAATACTGACAACTATATATCTCCAAATCCTGTGGTAGAGTCAACTGTGATTTGTTGAATAGCTGTTGATTAAGCCCCAAGAAGGAATGTTGAGAAGTACTTGGGTCTGAATGGAGGGGAAAAGTTCATTCAACAGGCACTTCTGAGAAGGCAGTGTTCTTGTCTCCACACATCTCTATGATCCGGGGGGGGGGGGGCAAATAAAATTTAAAAAGCTACATAATAAATGACACAATGACTGGTAGAATTAAAAAAGGAGAGTTAAATGGTGTTTAATTATGAGGAACATGAAAGAAGAGACTCTGGACAGAAGGCAGCACACGAATGAGACCATAGAAGTTGGAAGGTAACCAACTACACTTGGGGAATGATGACAAAACCAGCTCCACTGGACCATTTTGTGGTAAGTGTTGTTAATGTTGGGGATATGTGTTGGGGCAGTTTAAATACTTGATCTTACATGCAAATTACAGCAGGGCAGTAGGATTCAATTAGAAAGAATAGAGTGATACCCATTAATCAGGCAGTCGGCTCAAGCTGTAATGGTGTATACATAATATGAAGTGCTCATGATCTAAAGAGAGACTTAGATGCAAAAAGGTACAACAAAAGGAGTGTGGTTGTCCATATCTGCATAGGATCATAGAGGACAGGCTAACCGATGGCCTGGAAGATTGGAAGAATAAGGCTTCACTGAGAATCTGAGAGTGCAGCTTGTGGTACAGGATGAGTAGGGGTTTGTTAGATGAATCAGCAACTAGACATTGTAGTCCGGAAAGCCAGAATTGAGGCACTACAGAGACTAGAGGGGCTGGATAGTGAAAGGAGAGTATTCTTTCAAGGGAAATCTAGAGGCATAAAAATGATGGATTTGAGGCTGGTGGGAAAGAAGATGAAGTGAAGAGGTGGATAGGGTGAAAGACAGGAAGAGTAGGCTGTGCGGGACAAAGAATGGGAAATGGGAATCTTTTTGATGTCCAAGCAGGATTGATGCATCTATGCTTAGGTTTAACTTGGGGGGTGGCGATGCTTAGGCTAAAATTTTGGGAAGGGGGATTGCATTTGGTGTGTAGGTGAAGAGATTTACCAACTGAATATTAGATGCTCATGAAATGCCCAGTTTCTTCAGGCAGTTGAAGTATGCCTATGATTCTATAAAAAAAAATTAGGGTAGGAGATACATGACTTCAAGTTGTCTGCCTAGAGTAATAATGCAACTGGTCTTAGCTCAGAGAAGGCATTACAGAGAGGAAGGAGATGAGAGTATTCTTGAAGAGAGGAGGAGAATCAGGATATGGTAAATTTATGGGAGCAGAGAAGATGGGACAGTGAGGGTTTCCCAGTGCTGGGAGAGAGGGGCAATCAATGTTGATTGGTTTTATGACAGAAGGCATTCACTGGTGACAGCTTATAGCATTGTTTCAGCAGTGTTCATAAGAGAAAAAAAAAACAGATCGAAGTGGGAGGAGGTGGTGAAGATGAGGCACAGCAAGCACATATTGTTTGAGAAGTATGTCAGAGAATGCCCGGTGAAAATAGCATAGGGATTGGTGGGACACTAGGGTCAAGTGATAGCTTTGTTAAGAAGGGGAGGCCTGGCTGTTTGAGCCAGGGGGAGGGGATTCATGACAAGAGAGGAGCTTGGAAATGATGACCAGAAATGGATTCATGAATCTATTTAATAAATATTCATTGAACACCAATGATGTTCCAGGCACTGTGCTATTTGCTGGGCATACAGCATGAATAAGGCATGAAGTCTTCATGAGGTTTACATCCCAGTGAGTGAGGCAGACGATACACAAGCCATGCAACAGTTGAATGTATAATAACAGCCTGTGATAAGTGCTATAAAGCACCCAGGGTTGACCTGGGGGAGGTAGGAACAGTTTGCATGAAGCCTGCAGATGGGAGTAGTAGACTGGAGGAGGGAGAACTCTTCCTCTGTTGAAAGGAAGAAGAGTGTGATTAGAAAGCTATTTTTAAGTAGAAAATAGGAAAAGCGAGGCAATGCAGTTCCGATGGCCTCAATATTCTTAGCTAAAAGGCAGGCATTGTCATGAGCTGCGACCGGAGGGGGTGAGCCTATTCCAGACCTTTGGTAAGGTCATGCCTGGGGTTCATTCAGACCTCCCAACACTGTGTGATGTAGGTGATGCTATTGTACAGAAGAGTCAGCTAAGTGAACTCAGTGGGAGAGGACCCCAAACTAGAGTGTACGGAGGCAAGGTCCATCCCCTGAGGGTACCATACAATCGAATATCTCGCCGGAGGTCCAGCTAAGAGCAAAGAAACCACCAGAGGATCGCTCCTTCGCCCTCATCTCTGGGTAGTTGGTCTCTGGGCTATAAAGAAGATTTATTCCTAACTGTGTCTTGGAGCAATAGTCGGTAAATCTGACCACCCCTTACCTCGCTTTGCTTTTGGAGCCCTGGTGGTGTAGAGGTTACGCTTTGGGCTGCAATCTGAACGCTTGGCAGTTTGAAACGATCAGCACCTCTGCTGGAGAACGGCTGGTTTTCTGCTGTCACCACGATGAGACCACGACCATCTCAGAAGCCCACAGTGCGGTCATCGTGAGTCAGCGTTGACTCCATGCCTCTCCATGGAAAGCCTTGCTCAGCGTCCTGCTCAAAGGGGCCAAAGCCGAGGGTGTGCCGTGAAGGTGCTTATGATGAAGAATTGGTGGAGAGTAGGAGTTGGTTCGGTCATTTCAACAGGAGATCAAATTTGCGTCATATTAAAGGGCAGGAAACAGGAGTTGCTGGTAAACTAGACTTTCTCCTAATTCATGGCCTTCCTTTAAGACCTTAAGCTGGGTTCTGTGGGAAACCCTTGGCTGGTAAAGTCGTCTCTGCTAATCCACACAGACTTGCGGCTCTTCTAGGAATTAGAGAGCCAGGGGAAAGGGCGTTCAGGGTGAGGGGAAAGACAGCTCTCTGCAATAGAGATGAAGAGCAAAGGGGTAATCAGAGAGGGCCAGCTTATCAGATACAAAGTGAATTTACTGGCTCAGGAGATGATATGGAGTCAAACAAGCTGAGTGGTGAGTGGAGACGAGGTTTTTATTTCGTATCCTTTGTACCTCCACACTTGTGTCCTTAGCAAAAGAAGAAAGTCCAACACTGAAGAGTCTTCTCTCAGTGCTCAGGAAATGGCGGTTTGGAAAGGTGATTTCACTCCCCAGAGCCATGCAGAAGGCTGGGAGAAAAACTCCACGGGGAGGCCGCTCTCCGTCTTGCTCCCCCGTGGGTTCATGCCCAGCACCTCTGGTGTCCTCATTGTCCGTGGAAAAGTGCCAGATTGGAGACTGATGGGTGTGAGGGCTGTCTAGTTGGGCTTTGGCTTTTTTTTAAAGCTCCAGGCAAATTTTTTAAGAAGCTGGGCAACAGGATGGTGTTTCTTCCCCAGCCCTCCCTGGTTATTCTCGCGAACAAGAAACTGAATGGAAATGGAAGTGGCACTTCCCAGCCCTCTTGAAGCATTGTACTCTCAGGGTCCCAGTCCAGGGTCGAGACAGCAGACTATATTCCTTATGCACCCAGGCCAGGAGGGAGAAGTGGCTTGGGACTTTTCATCTATTCACTCGAAGTGAAATCTGTTAGATGGGAGAATGAACTCCTTCTTTCTCGGACTATTTTAAGCCTGTCTCAAAATAAAGTACAGGGCTGGGGGTGGAGGAAGGACGTACTCGTCAGTGTTTTCATTTTAATGAGCCCAACCTCAGTACAAGTCCCTCAGTGACACTGTAATGGAAACCACATTTCCCCCCCCCCCCTTCCTGCTGGAAGTTGCAGGATGAACACAGCCAAATGCTTGGAGACATAATTAAGGTTACAAACTCACATCCCTGGTAATACACAGACCTTTCACCCAGGGGGCTCAGCTAGAGACAGTGTGGTTGGAAAGCAGTTGAAATTATAGAGACATTTCTTCCACCAATCTCTGGCCCACTGCAGATTGTTTTCTAGCCCCCAGCTCACCCCCCCACCCCCACCCCGGTTACCCATGGCCTCATCCCTGGGAAGGAATAAGCCAACACATAAATAAATGAGAATGTGGTGTAGACTCCTTCCCCGCCGCCGCCGCAGGGAGAGAGAATCTCTGACAGATGCTGCCCTGTCTGCAAGAGGCTGGATTGTCCTGGCAGAGGCAGAGCACACGTAGCAGAATGGGAGCCAAGGGAGGCCGCCAAGAGATAGGAATCTAGCCACGTGGGGCGTGGGGGGTGGGGTGGAGGGGGAGGTGGACAGTGTCATCAGCAGGTGTGGAAGGAGGTGGGAATCGTCTGTCACAAGCTACAAAATGCAGCTCATAGGAAAGTCTTAAGCGGACAGAGAGAAAGATAACCTGTATTATACTGCAACCTCGGGAGATACTAGGTTGAGAGCTCCCTCAGTTTGGTTCTCTTTTGTCTCAACAAGCGTCTGAATGTGTGAAGATCAAGTTTAGAAAGTGTCCGTGGCCAACATGAACCTCTTCCCCCCACCCCCACCCCACCCCACTCACATCTTGAGCACCTGGGATATGAAAGAGAGTGGAAACCATTGATGCGTGCTTATTTGCCCAGTTCCTTTACAGAAAGGAAGTTAGCAATAAGGAAGCACGGAGAGGCTAGGATGTTTTCCCTGCTGGCTGCCATAACCCCAAAAGTTGTGCATGGCCATGGTGACTCTGGGAGTTAGGAGGGCAGCAGGGAGCAGGCTACTCAGCTTGGCTTCTTAGAGATCCTGTCACTGCTGCATTCCCTCTTCTCACGACCACCTTCTCCAAAGGGCAGGTAGCCATGCTGATAATATCTCCGACAGGACAGTGTCTCAGTGAGTGCGTTCTTGATTCATCAACTAAGGAATGGATGTAAAACATCTTCCCGAACCTCTCCTTCCTCCCTGGAGGATTAGACTAAGACCTACCTGGGGTGGGTCCTTTGCGCCGTTATTAATATAGCGCCCATCTTCTGAGCACATGGTGAAATTGCATCTCTTTAGCGTGGATATGGCTATATGATATGTCTCAGGTAATGAATTTTGTTTCCTGTCCAAGTGACAGTTTAAAAAGTCTGTGTGAAGTCTGTGTGCCATTCATTTCATTCTCTGCGGGTTTTTCGTTGATTATGGAAGCTGTGTTGAGATGAAGCCTCCATCAGCCTAGGACCCTAGGATACTACGGTGATCAGAGCCCTTTGCTGAACCATGTTGGTCATTAAGTATGAACAAAAAATAATCATCTTTTCTGTTAAGATTTTTTTGTTGCAATTGGGGGGATGATTTTGAGTCATAGCCTAAACACACCTATCCTGATTAATAGATACTTCTTCGATAGCTTTGGGGACACCGTACACGAAGCTGAAATCTAGGTGCAGTGTGTGCCACACATAAGGCACTCAATAAATGCTGGCACTTTTTTCTGACTGTGAATATTATCTAGGATTTGTTTGGTGGCAGGTAAAGGAACCTAAATCCAAAGTGGCTTAATTTTTTTTTATTGACTTTTTTTCTTTTTTAAGGCATCACTGCCCTCAGGTGGTGGGAGTAGGAGGCCCAGCCTTTGCTCCTGGGAGCCGGAATTGAACCTCCATCCCAGTGGGCTGCAGTCCCGCGCACAACCACTACACCCACGGGGCTCAGCCCCAAAGTGGCTTAATTTTTTCCTCCTCTTGTGTTTTCTCTCCTCCTTCTTTCAAGAAGAAGTCTAATGGATGGGCAGTTAGGTGACACAGTCTTTTCTCAGCATCATTCCTAGAGTCTTTTGTATTTAGTTCGCTTGATTCGTTAGATGTCTTGCCTTGTAGATCGTTGCACATCAACTATTTGGAAAATCCTCAGCCATGATCTGTTATTTTTCTTTTCTTCTGCTGAAATACTGAAGTAGCCTTCATGGTGATGTGGTTATGACTTGGGCTGCTCACTGCAAGTTTAACAGTTCAAAACCACCAGCTGCTATGAGGGAGAGAAATGGGGCTTTCTGCTTCAGGAAAGAACTGTAGTCTCAGAGACTGGTGGGATCTCTACTGAGCCCCACAGGGTTGCTGTGCACTGGCATGGGCTGGTTGGTAGTGAGTTTGGCTTGGAGTTTTATAGAACTGCCAATTGGTTATATGCTGAACTTTCTGTCTTCTGTATCCTTTATCATATTATAGTTTCAAAACTGTGTCTCTTCACGTTTCCTCTGATTAGTCATCTGAAATCTACTAATTCTCTATTCACCTCGATTTAATCTGTAACTCTGTTGCTTCCTTCTGAATTATAAAAATACAATTTCAATGATGCTTTTCAGTGTTTCATACAAAAAACTTACCATCTATTTTTGGCTACTCTGACCCTCGTCAGTCTCTGCCTCGATAATTCCAGTATCTGTGAACCTGTTTCTGTAGTCTGCCTTTTTCTAGTGAATCTCACTCATACTATCTTTTTCTCCGAAGTGTCTGGTTATTTTGGATTGCCTCGTCATTGCTTACGCAAAAGATTTGATGGGAATAATTTGAAGCCTAGGATGGTAATGCAGTCCAATAAGAATTTTCATTTGCTTTTGCCAGACATCTGGAGGTACAGTCCAGTTCTCCCTTGACTGTAGTTGAATGCTTGAAGTTCTTTGGACTTAGGTTCTAGCCAGCTGGCTTTTCAAGTTTAATGCAGTCTCATTTGTTCCCAGGTTGTTTTTGAGAGGGACACTCTTCTCACCAGAAAAAACCTGGTTTAGAGTGGGGTAATGGTTCCTAGCATCCCGTCCTTGGGCAGGGCCCCCAATAACCTCTCTGCCCCTCTTGTTCCTCCTGGTCCACAGAAGAACAGTGTAGCCTTGCCACTGCTTCTTGTAGATTGGCAAATGCTCTCAAGGTAAAAGCTGTGTTCTTTATTTTCGGATGCTCACCTTCTCTTATGTGTTTAGCCTAGTGATTCCTTCTAGTTAGTGGGTTCCTCGAGGGGGATTTTAAAAATTAGTTGCTCACGGTGGGAGGGTTTGCCTGACCATGAAAGGAAATGTAGGTCTCAGGACTCCACTCATTCATACCTTTCTGATTCCCATTCTTACACTCCCAATGACTGCCATGGCATCATAAGTGACATGCAGAACTGGTCAACGTGGGAAGAGCCTGCTTCCTTATCCACCCCCGTCAAGCCGTCTCTTTAAAGGAAACAAATCCTTTGCTAGATATCCTCCAGGAGCCCTCTCCTTACCTCGCGAAGGGCATAATTTTACTAACAATTCTTAGATCCGTCACTTAAAAAAGGGTGTAATCTCCGTGATTGGGGTAATGTGATCAGTATTTGCCCCTGTGGGGCCGCAAGAATCTCCACTTCCCCTGAAGCGCACGGCTTTCTGAGTCCTGAACGCAATCTAATGCAGGGAAGGGGACACTGGGGAGGTGTCTGTCACACTCGGTTCTCAGCCTAGAGTGAAGTATTGAGAAGTGTGCCCAGGGCAGGTGAGGGATGTGGGCCCCGCATAACGCCGAGAAAGACAGCGCTCAATGCTAATGGAAAGGAGTCAGAAATGGAGGGTCCACACTCCTTTGAAACACCCTGCAAACCTAAAAACACTAGAAAACAGTGTTTTAGACCCGGTCACCAAAATTTAATATAGCATTTAACTGTAAGCATTCAAAAAGAAAATTCTGCAGTATGAAGAATGGCCGTTTTGAAATTATACTCACCAAAATGGATCGCACTATAAATGACTTCTTTCCTAAATGCATGTTACATAAAGACTGATGTACACGATGAAATCATAGGACTTTGCCGGGTAAACTGGTCACCTCCCAGGGTTCCTTGAAGCAGTGGGCTGCAGGTGGCAGAAGATAGCTCCTGATTAAAGTATATGAATTCTCCCATCCAGGAGCGAGGGTTCCTTCCCTGGGTGCCTAGGGATAGGGAGAGGGCGGTAGGAAGGCACTCCAAACAGCCCTCCCTGAAGGATGGCATGCTTCCTCCCTAAGAAGACCCAGGGCGGCACGCGGGGGGGTGGGGTGGGGTAGTGGTGAGGGGAATGGATTTCTCTGTTCTGTCCATGATGTGTGTCTTCATTACATCCACAGAATGAGGAGCCCCAGCCCCAGATCACTTACTAGTCTGCCCCAGATGCGTACTTCTCCCCCCTCCGCTCCGCTCTTCACATGCCGTATCTATGGCCGGAGCTCACGTGGTGTGTTTACCGATCGGCCCGCTACTCATTCTTGTAAGCCCTTGAAAAATGATGGCCATGGCTAAGTGTGCCAAGAAGACTGAATGTGTATGTGAAGTGATATTTAAGGTTTGGGCCAGCCATGTCTTGAGAGCAATGAACAAGTGGGATAGAAGTGAGATGAAAGTACACTTGAATGACTGTGCCCCTTTTGTCACCTAAAGCCAGCAGTTAAAATCATTGATTTGTGTGACTATAACACCTTAAAAAAAAAAAGCACCACAGACAAACCCTAATAAAACGAACAATGCAATACTTAAAGCTTCATCACCGTTTGGCAGGGTCAAGCCCAGCAGCCAGTGGCTGTGGCTGGTTTGCTGTTCAGGCAGTAGGGTGACTGGTAAGTATAAGAAGGCTTTGAGGAAAATGGCCTCTTTCCCTCCTGCTTCCACCACTAAGGAGCCCTGGTGGGGTGGTGGTTACGTATGTGTTGGCCTGCCGTCCCCAGGGTCGTCCCCATGGTCGATGCCCATGAACAGTTGCAGTCTCAGAAACCCAGAGAGAATCAGCATTGACTTGATGGCAATGAGTTTTATTTATTTTTTAAGTCTCTCTCCCATGTGCCATGGGGCCTTTCACTTAGCCTCTCAACGTGTTCTTTACCTTTAAGATACTGACAACTATTACTTTTGCCTCAAAGTCTTTTTATAAGGATTAAGCAATATTACACATGTTAAATCAATACTCAGTATGTTAGCCATGGATTCTTCATGATCCACAGTGTCTACCCTAACCTTTCGATGAGGAGAGGATGGTGGTATGGGCAAGAGGGGGCCTGGGTCTGGGAGCGGGGGAGGACAGATTTTGAAAGATTGGGAATAGGGAGACAGAATGTGTCCTGAGGTACCTGGGCTTTGAAAGGGGTGAGGAGAGGAGTGAAAAATCAACTTCCACTTGCCTTTAAGCTTGGCAAGAGGAAACCTTCAACCCCAGACTGCATGGTCACAAAGACACATTTCCTTCTGGAGCCATTCGCCCAGGCTGGGTCTTTTGATCTGCTTTCCAGGTGGCTGAGCCGGGATGCCTAGGGGTGGGAGGGTGGAGTGGAGAGCAGATTCTGGGCTTTCGCTGCTGATCCAGCAGACCAGATTCAAGGTGCTTCCTGACTCCCTGGGATTTCTTCCCCATTAAATGGACAAAGGGATTGAAAGACCCAGCCCTGAAATCGTGGCCACATTAATTGGCAGACATTAGAGAGCTTCAGTGTTGATAAATACTCAGTGTCCAGGCAGTCTTTGATCAAATCCATTCTTTTGTTTTTTTTTTGGGGGGGGGCATCACTGCCCTCTGATGGTCATGGGATCTACCCAGCGCTGCTCCAAGCCCGCGGGCCCCAGTCCCGCACTCAACACTTAACACCATTGAGGCTCAGCCCCCAAATCCATTCTTATCAAACACATCAAGGGAGAAAAACCCAAGGGCAATTGTGGATGCCTGAGTGTTATTGACCCAGAGATAAGGAGGGCAGGGGTAATAGGACTCGGTGTTCCTGGAGGGTTAGACAGTAGGCTCTGGATGGACACATGAGGTGAAGAAAGCTGATGGTGCCCGGCTATGAATAAATATAGCATCTGGGGTCTTAAAGGCTTGAGTAAACAAGCAGCCATCCAGCTCAGAAGCAACAAAGCCCACATGGAAGAAGCATACCAGCCTGCGTGACCACGAGGTGCTGAAGGAATCCAGTGTCAGGCATCAAGGAACTAAAATTATATCATTATAAATAGGGGGGAGTACAGATTGGTGACCCAAAACCCATCAATAGGTGAAGCGACATCCTCTTACAGAGGGGTTGCAGGGAGGAGATGAGCCAGTTAAAGTACAGTGTAGTAACAATGAAATATGCATCTTTCCTCTAGTTCTCAAATGCTTCCTCACACCCACTATCATGCTCCCAGTTCTACCAGACAAGTCCGGCTAGAACAGGGGATGTACACAGGAGTCAGAAACATGGGGAATTTAGGACAGATGTTACCTCAGGACGAGTGATGGGCGTGGTGATACTGGGAGGATGGAGGGGTGGTGGAGTAGAAAGGGGGAACTAATTTCAGGGATCTACATAGAACCTCCTCTCTGGGGCATGGCCAACAGGAAAGTGAGTGAAGGGGCACATTGGACAGTGTACGATATGAAATAGCGATTTGTAAATTATCAAAGGTTCATGGGGTGGAGGGAGGAAGGAAATTATGGGGCGGTGGAACTGGGGTCCTAAGTGGAGGGAGGATGTATTGAGAGTGATGATGGCAATAAGTGTGCAAATGATATCGGCATAAAATTGATGTATGTATAGATAGTGAGGGGAAGTGTATGAGTACCCAATAAAATGATTCATTTTTTAAAAAATGGGGGCGGGAGGGGAAAGAGGAGCTTTTTTTTTTTTTTTTTTAAAGAGGCGTGTATACCAAGGGCTCAAGTGGAAAATGTTTGGAAATGTCTGTGGCAACATGTGTGCAATGTGCTTGATACAGAGGATGTACTGAATGTTATAATGGCTGTAAGAACCCCCAATAAAATTATTTTTTTTTTTTAAAAAAAGAAGGTGGAAAAGGGGAATCCCTTTGTGTGCCTCTCAAAGCAGAGAGAGGGACAGTGGATGTGGCCTGATGGGAAGAGAAGTTAGGTTAGAGGTAGAAGAGGGTAGCTACCGAGCTTGCGGTAGTCTTTGTAGGCCTTTAGACATACCCTGGCCATTTCATCAGTGAGGCAGGCAGCCTATTTGTGTGATAGACTTGAATGAGAGACAGGGGAAAATGAGTTTCAGAGGGACTGTATGCTCTGTCTTCCAGATGTTCATGTTTTGCAAACCTATGGGCTCACATCTGGGCCCTTTGGAAAGGATCCCCTTTCACAGGGCCTCAGCCTCACACGTGGGGGACAGATGATGCTGACCTCCTGAAGACAGAGAGGGGAGAGGGGACATTCTCCCAGCAGCCTTCAGCGCTTGGTCTAGAGGTCGGGACTCTGGGGGAACACAGCTCTTTGGTGCTTGGAAGGCTGCGGTGGAGGGGAGCAGCAACCAGCCGGGGTGGCTAGCAGGATGCTCTGAGAGCACAGGGGGATTGTGCACCCAGCCAGAGAAGGCTCTGCAGCTCTGGATGAGGTGCCGTCAGAGCACGATCGAGGCAAAGCCAGTGAATTAAAAAATTATCGCCTGTATAGACATAGTTCATGTTTGTGTACACATACACACGCACACACAAATGAGGGTACTTCAAAAGTCTGTGGAAAATTAAACAATTTTTCATTTCCGTTGTACCACAAACTTTGTGAAGGTTTGGATCCCCCCTTGAATGTCCATAGAAGAAAACATGTGCCACTTGAAAATTTTATCATATTATACCACTGTTGCCTACCTGCTTCCAAAATGGTTCATAACCCTTACCTGAGACGCAGAGCCCCTTGGGCAAGGACTCCCCCGCTCTCTTTCCTGCTTATCCCTGGGGGCCATAACAAACTTTCAAAGCTGGCGACATCTGCCCTACATCTATTTGTGTGGACTTCTGGTGTGGGTGGGTCCAGAAAACTCAAGCGACAGGAAAGTCATCTTGATACTGAGGGGGTGTTCACTCACTTGACAAGTATCATCTGAATCCTTAATGTGTGCATGAACTACGGAGACACTAAAGAAGACAGGCCTCACCTGTGCCTCCGTGGAATTGACACCAGTGAGAAAGGCAGTGGGAAAGTGCCTTGTAAGCAGAGCTTGGAGGAGGAGAACTCTGGCTCTGGTCTTGGCCTGCAAGGAGTGAGGATGTGTCGGTGTTGAAATGGTGGATTCGGAGGTGTCCGTAGAGCAGCGGTTCTCAACCCGTTACCCATGCTACACCATGCTTCCCGACAAAATTCATTTATTGTAATTAAAAATAAGTATTTCACAATCTATAATGACATTATTTTTGTGATGAACCCCAATGTTCAATTTGTGACAACGTTTTGTTCAATTTGTAACAATGAAAATACATCCTGCAGATTAGATTGTGAGTCATAGTAATAGCAAAATGACAGTTATAAAGTAGCAATGAAAATAATGTTATGGAAAACAAAAAAAGAAAAGAAAAGAATGTTATGGTTGGGGTGTCACCACACGAGGAACAGTATTGAGGCATTAGAAAGGTTGAGAACCACCGCCATAGAAGAAAGTGAGATGGAAGGTTTTGGAAATCTGGGAGTGTGGGGTGTGTGTGTGTGTGTGTGTGTGTGTGTAGAAGACTTAGGGAAATGGGAGAGAAAGCTGTCCACATAGGAAGAATAGACTTTCTGTTCTACACTAGAGAAATAAGACTTACCAAAAAAAATTGATAATGGCTCTTAGGAGATTTTAAGGAAGAAAAGTAACTTTTTCCATCTTTTTCTGTCTCTAGCAGAAACCTCCCTTTCAGCAGCGCTGGTGCCAGGATTGTTTCAGTATGTTCTCTCCCCGGCCTCTCAGGGGAGCAGTCATAGCTTTATTTTTACCCACGTCTCCGTTTGGGTGTACGTCAGATCAGTAGCTCTGTGCTCCACTTGGAAAAGAGTTCTTCTGAAGAGTGGTGTGGGCGGAGTTCTTCCGCCACTGCCCAAATCCTGCTGCCCCTCCTGGGTGTGAACCTTGGCTGGAGAGGTTGTGCTGCTTGATTTAATGCTGTTTTGCTTCCCCTTCTTTTTCAACTCTTGTCTCGAAGCTTCTGAATGGCCAGGGTTCCTGCAGGGAGGGAGAGCAAAGGGCAACTTGTGGTCCCGCTGTTAGCTAGGGAGAGCAAGTCATAAATGAAGGGTGGTTAGCTTGGGTTGTAGGTCTTTGCTCCGAGCAGATTTACTTCCATTTGATCATAAATACCAGCAGCTTTATAAATTTAAATTGGTTTCCAGAAACAGACCCTGGTTCCAGGAACATTTCTCAGTGTGGGAGACAGGGTTGTCAACAAAGATAGGCATGCATTTTTAAAGATATGCTCTATTTATCAGGATGCTGTCTGGAAAGAAACAACTTTGGTAGCAGGAAACTTTTCTTCTGTATCCAAATGAAGGGGATGGCTTCACTGTACCCTATACCGACAGGCATGTCTTAGACTATCTCGATGATGCCGTTAGGTTTTTTGTTTTTTTTTTTTGGCCCAGACACTATATTCACCAGGACATGGCTGTGGCCCAGCCCTCATGACGCTAATGGATGTGATTGTGATTAGAGATCACATCTTCTCTTTCAGCTAGTAGTTTTCTAACATTTTATTAGTCATGCAAAGATCAACAAAGCGTATAGACTGGTAACAGAAATCTAGAGTCTACAGAAGAAAAAAAAAAAAGAGTCCAGAAAATGTGACCTGTTGTGTTGATCCACTGCCATTGAGTTGATTCCTATTCTGGTGACATACGTATGCAAGTGCTCAACTGCCACCCAAAAGATAATAGCAGTTCATACCCACCCATTAATCCACAAGGAAAGGCATGCCCTTCTGCTTCTGTGAAAGCAAAAAATAAGCTCCATCCCTGTGTTCCTCTTCTACTCTCCCCTGCAGAGTTGCCATGCATCAAAAAGCAATTCGATAGCAATGGAGTTTTAAAAAAAATACATTACCTCGTTGCCAATGAGTGAGTGCTGTCCAGTTCATCATGACTGTCTCTATGTAGGATTTCCAAGGCTGTGAATCTTTACGAGAACGGCTAGTTCATCCTTATCCCACGAGAGACCGATGGGTTTGAACTGCCGATCTTGTGGTTAGCAGTTAATGCCTGTCCAGCAGCGCTGCCAAAGGTCTAGTGACAGTTTCATACAGAAGAACCTTGGTAGTAGCATAGTGCAGTTATGCATTGGGCTGCCGACCACGAGGTCAGGAGTTGAAACCACCAGACTCGTCAGGGGAGAAAGATGAGACTTTCTACACCCATAAAGATTTACCATCTTGAACACCCGCAAGGGCAGTTATAGCCTGTTTGTTCTAAAGAGTTTGCTGTGAGTTGGAATCAATTTGATGGCCGTGAATTTGGAGTTTGACATTGAATTCAACGTTTAAAAACATATCGAACACTTCTTAGGTAAGAGGCATTATCCCCAGTGCGTATCTCAGTCCTCAGTTCTCCAATACTTTACAGAGGGTGTAACTGAGGCACACAGAAGTAAGCGATTGTCCCTGCTCATTCAGCTTGTTCAATGGTGAGCCAGAACTCGAACTTGGGTTTCCTATTTTAGTCTCGTTTTCTCCTCCTCCTCTTCATCTGAAGTCCATTTTGAGAATACCTAGACCTTAGCTTCCTGGAGGTGGAATCTCATGCAAAGCCGTCAATATCATGAGCTCTGACCCTTTCTTGCTTTGAAGCCAAGTTAACCCTATCCCGTTTGGGGTGATGAGCATCTGCTCATCACCCAGTGTACGCCTGGAGGCCTTTCTGGTTCTGTCTCCCAATCCCCACCCCCCTACTGTATTGGAGAAGTGACAGATGGAAAATCAAACAGCAGATGGGAGATCATATTTCAGATATCTCAGGCTTCATTCTGATCTACAGTTGTGCAGAGGCTGAAGAGGGGAAATTGGTTGCGTGGTCAAGTCTTTTTGGTTGGCCTGCTGTCCTGAGCTGGGAGCCTTATCTGGAAAAATCATTCATGAGAAGGAAAATAGTGGCTTTCTTCCCTCCCCTCCCCCACCCTTTGAAACAAGAATTGAGGAAAAGAAATCAGGAAGTTATTCCATATTCAAATAAATACATATTAAGAGTTCTCTCTGGGAGTGGTGGGAATGGTGTGATTTAAAAAGTGCTAGCAAAGTGCTCTTTGTCCAGAATCATGTCTCAAAACATGCACACCAGGAAGGCTTCACTCACTAACTCGGCTGACCCTCTTCTGTGAGCTAGTGTAAGTAGAACCTACCCCTGCTGCTATTGCATTAATTCTGGCACAGAGCAAACCTACAGGACAGAGAATGACTGTACCTTTGGGTTTCTAAAGGTATAATTTTCTAAGCATCTTATTTTATTTAAAAAAATCATTTTATTGGGAGTTCTTACAGCTCTTATTATAATCCATACATCACTTGTATCAAGCATATTTGTACAGATGTTGCCATCATCATTTTCTGAATATTTACTTTCTATTTGAGTCCTTGGTATTAGCTCTCTCCACCCCCACCCCCCGTGACCTCTTGGTAAATTATTAATTATGATTGTTTTCATATCTTACACTGATCATTGTCTCCCTTCACCCTTATTTCTGTTGTTCATCTCTCTAGGGGTAGCGATTATGCTTCAAGCATTGCACTCAGTTCCCCCTTTCTCCACTCCTCCCCCCACCCTCTCATTATGCTCCTGGTATTGCTACTCCCATTTCTGTTCCTGACTGGTTTACCTGACCTGGATTCCATGTGTTGTGAGCACTTATCTGTATCAGGGTACATGCTCCAGTCTATCCAGAACTGAATGGCAGGACTGGAGTCATGATAGTGGCAGGTGAGGACGCCTCAAAGAGTCAGAGGAATATTGTGTGTTTCATCTGTGCTATACTGTGCCTGGTTGTCTCGTCCCTTCCTTGTGACCCTTCTTAAGGGGATGTCCAATTGCCTACAGATGGGTTTTGAAATCTCTGCTCCAACACCCCCCCCCCCCATTCTCAACAATATCTTTTTTTTTCTATTGTTTTGGGTCTTCTGGTGCCTATTACCTGATTCTGTCCATATCTCAGGAGTGCACAGGCTGATGTCCTTCTTCCATGTGGGCTTGTTGCTTCTCGGCTACTTGGCTATATCTTTTGCTAGTCGAGTACATCAGCTTTTTTTTTTTTTACCATATTTACATATGCATCCATTTCATCTTCAGCGAGTGTGTCAGGAGGGTGAGCATCCCAGAATGACGGGTCTTTAGAACAAATTATTCTTGCCTTGAGGGAAGGCTTGAGCCTGTCTGTCCACTCCAAATATATTGCCATATAAATATATGTGTATAGGCCAGTACCATCTATCTATCGATCATCTATCTATCTAGTGTACACCTATGTTTACACCTCTATCTATAACAAAGCTATATGTATTTCTGGGAGGGGAAAGCCTTCTGTTTTTCCCCCATGATGTAGCTAATGGCTTTGAACTGTTGATCTTACAGATAGCCGGCCAAAACAACCACAGCCTACACGGGTTGCTATTGCAGGCAGTGCCCTGTGTTGATATAAGATTCCTTGGCTCTGGAAGGAGCAGAGGACTGCTAGGGCAGAGTGTGTGGACAGAGGTGAGTGAATGGAAGGACACAGGTGCGGCATCTGCTGGCCTGGCTTCTGGAGGAGAGACGCTCTTAACCCGCAGTGGTGGCACCGGGCTGCGTTTCTTTGCAGAGTTGTGGACTGGGACATTCACCAGGTTATTGAACATCAGTTTTCAGTTCTTCATATAGTGGAATTAGCTCTTGTAGTACCAGGAACAAAGCCATTATTAAGTTATAAGCCTTGATAATTACTTTTAAAAGTCATTCTTGCTTTGGCATAGTCAATATTTCTCACAAGGTAAGGGATTAAACATTTACAAGTGACATAAAATTGACATAAAAGGTGAAATTCCTTTGGGCTTCAAGCTGCCTTGGGAAGCCACTCATCCTATCTTCCCAGACTCCATCTGCTTCCTCTTGAGCAGCCCTTCCACAGGTGAGGACAGGCAGCAAGGCAGAGCAGAAGGCTGCCTCTGGGCCAAGGCCTGAGCATCCCAGGCCCTGCAGACATTCTGTGGGATGCAGGCAACACGTCAAGCCTTCCAGAGATCCACGCCGGTAGTTGCTGTGGCACTCTCATAAACATAATACATTTTTTGTGGCATAGGGGAGTTAAAATGTTCCACTGCTAACCCCAAACTCAGTGCTTCAAATCCCAAAGCCATGAGACAAAGACAGGACAGTAGGCTTACAGTCATGGGGGACACTATGCAGTTCTATTCTCTCCTTTGGGGTCACTGTGAGTTAGATTCTGATCGGATGGCAGTAGGTTTGATTTTTAATTTTTTTTGGGGGGGGGGCATCACTGCCCCCTGGTGGGTTTAAGAGGCCCAGCCTTGCTCCTGGAGAGCTACTGCTGGATTTGAACTGCCAACCCTGTGGGCCGCAGTCCCGCACACAACCTTTACGCCACTAGGGCCCAGCCCTTGATTTTTAATTTTTATAGTACTGTGTATACTCAAGTGTAAGCCGACCCAAATATTCACCGAGGCACCTAATTTTACCACAAAACTGCATTTAAAAATGTGCTGGAAACTTGGCTTATACTTGAATATATATGGTAATAAAATAATTACCTCTTATTTGAGCATTTATTATTCACTGGGTTGTCCTAAGGGCTGTAAATGTATCATTTCATTGTATTTTCACAATAGCCCTGGGAGATAGTTAAGATTTTCTCCACAGTTTATAAGCCCCTTACTCTTCTTATTTGATTCTTCTGACAATGTATTTCCCCATTTTACAAGTAGAAAGAGGCTAGATAAGTGACTGTTTCAGACTGTCTATTCATGAAGTAGTGACTCTAGAGCTTGAACTCCAATCTCATTACTCAAACTCCAGTGTCCGCTCCCCATAGTGTCATGGCCTGATCTTGTTTTCCCTTCTGTTTTATTTCACAGGTAACTTCTCTGAGATTCCCTGTCTGAGGCTTCTCAAAGGTCAGCTTTGAGGATGGCTGAGTGATGTCAGGTGGGAGGGAGCAGGGAGTGGAGACTGGCTGGCGGGACCTGGGAGACATGCCAGGGATAGCACAGCTGTAACACAGATGTGCTGGAGTGATCTCTGAGTCCTCAGGAAAGGGAGCTGGAAAGGAAAAGCTCCCACTGTGGAGAAGAACGAGGATGTTCCCCGTGTCTTCCCTTACGTGAGGGGACTGATGATAGGAAGAGTCATTGATGAATGGGAAGACGTTTTCAGACCCAAAAAGATATGAAAATAAATATTTAATTGGAACAAATTATACTGTGAATCATTAAGGCAAACATAAATCTCATGAATAAGCTTTCTCTTATATCACTGTGTTTCAATGAAATATTTATCGGAGAAAAGAGGTCAGCTCATGACTCTACGTGACTAAAGGCCATTGCTGACTGACTTCCAGCAGAAGAATTGTCAAAGGTCCACCCTGGATCATGAATTGAAGGAGGCAGGAATACTTCCTGACTGACCTAACTTCAGCCTGGATCAGAACTCAGTTCAAGGAAGACTGAAGCAAAGCCTAACCTAACCTTCTATCTGGGATGTTGATGTTAAGTAGGGAGAAAGACGGGCCTTCCTACCCCTGTAAACACTTACAGTCTCAGAAACTTACATGGGTAGCTCTGCCCTGTCTTGTAGGGTCACTATCAGTTGGTATCGACTCAAAGTAAATTAAAAAAAATATTTTTTTAATTGTTAGTTGACTTGGTGATATCATGCACAACAACAGGAAACACTGCCCAGGTCTGAGCCATGCCCACAGCCAGCTGCCATTGAACCGTTGAGATGCACTGAGTTATTTTTGGAGGTACCAGACCTGCCTTCCTTGGCTAAACCTGGGAGCCTTCCTTGTCTAAACCCGGGAGCCATGCTGAAACCTGTTCAGCTTCATAGAAGCCCATAATGGGGATTTGATTTTTGGTCATTTGCTATTGATATGGAAGGTTTTAGCATACCTTCTAGTTTGGGCAAAGGAAAGGTTGACTTCAGGGTAAGTCTTTTGAATATGTAACAGATAAACCTTGAGGCTCCTTATAAGGATGCCCAGAACTTAATTCTGCACTATAGATTGTTGTTGTGGGGTGCTGATGGGTCAGCTGATTCACAGTGACCCCATTTGCAGTGGAATGAAACAATGCCTGGTTCTGTTATAATGACTGTCGTCATGTTTGAGCCAATTGTTACAGCTATGAGTCCTTGAGGATCTTATACTTTACCGTGCATGATGTTCTTCTCCAGGGACTGATCTCCTCTGAATAACATGTCCTAAGTACAAGAAATGAACTCCTTCTCTCTCTCTTCCAAAGAGTATTCTGGCTGTACTTCTTTTGGGACAGATTTGTTTGTTCTTTTGGCAGTTCATATATTCATTATCACGTAAGATCTATTTTATCATCAAGAGTACATTCAATATTCTCTTCAAGCATCATAATTAAAGGCATCAGTTCCTTTCTTGTATGCATATGAGGCAATTGAACATAGGTTAGTGTCTTTGAAGGTGACCCGTTGGTGACCTGATGCCTTCCCTGAACTCCTGGCTGGGGGTGATTTATCAATGGGAATAAGATACTAATCAGGGACCAAGTAGTAATGCCAAGAACTTTATCTTCACTTGCTCTCACCGAGTATAGTAAAGGACATTGGTCTCTGCCATGGAGTGAATTGTATCTGCTCAAGATACTTTTCAACTTGGCTGAACCATAATTTTTAGTTGTTTGAAAGTCATGTGATCATATCCCCAGGTCCCCAGCCCCAATTAGAATCTGATCCAATCAACCAATCAGTTGTAAGGTGATCAGTTTTCCAGGGGTGTGATGTGCATCCCCTTTTATCTTACAAGAGATGATAGGAGAGGGAAGTGAACAGAGAGAAGGGAACCTCAGCATCACTAAGGAAAAAAGAACTAGTTGTGGAACGTGTCCTTTGGATTCATGCTGAGACATATGGAGATCTCCAAGGAATGCTGGGCCCACAAATGTTGAAAGGAGACAAGTCTTTTCCCTGCATGCAACACAGAGAGAAAGTTTTCCCTGAAACTGGCACCTCTGCATTTGCACTAGACTAAATATCTGTGTCTCAAAGCCATGCCAATTCAGCAACCCAACGTACAAGGAATGACTGCCTGCTCTGGCCCCACCCTCACAGCTCACTGGGTGTGAGCCTGTTGTTGGACCCACTGTGTCAGTCCTTCTTGAAGGTCTTCTTTTTTGGGGGGAACATCACTGCCCTCTGGTGGGAGTGGGAGGCCCAACCTTGCTCCTGGAGAGCTGCTGCTGGATTTGAACCTCCAAGCCAGTGGGCCGCAGTCCCGCACACAACCACTATGCCACTGGGGCGCAGCCTGAAGGTCTTCCTCTTTTACTGCCATTCTGTTTTACGTTCTTCAAGGACTGATCCCTACTGGTAACACGTCCAAAGTCTAGAAGAATAAATGTCTCCATCCTCCTCCTTAGAACGTCGAAGGAGCATTATACCTGCACTTCTTCTAAGAGGGACCTTTTCGTTCTTCTGACAGTCATGGTCTACTTCATCTTCCTTGCCAACATAGAATCCAAAGGAATCCATTCTTCTTTTGTCTTCCTTATTCTTTGGTCTAAGTCTCTTCAGCAAACGAGGTCATTTGAAAGCACCCTGGCTTGGGTCAAGCACACCGTAGTCCTTAACGTGTCATTCTTTGCGGTTAACACTTTGAAAGAGGCCTTTTGCTGCAGATTCCCCAGTGCAATACACCATTTGATTTTTGGACTACCGCTTCCATGGACATTGGTTGTGGATTCTAGTAACAGGAAGTCCTTGAATCCTTCAAGGCACTCTCTGTTTTATTGTGATATTGCTTAGTGGTCCCACTGTGAGGGTTTTGCTTTCTTTATGATGAGGTTTATTCTATCCGTAAGTGCTTCAAGTTATAGTCACCTCCAGAAAGCAAAGTTATGTCAGTTGCATATTTCAGGTTGTTAATGTGTCTTCCTTTAATTTTACTGTCACATTCTTCAACATATAGTCTACCTTCTTAAGATTATTAAGTATTATTATATCGCACAAGTATAGTACAAGAATACAACCCTGATACACATCTTTCCTGATTTTTTTTTTGGGGGGGCCATCACTGCCTCTGGTGGTCGTGGGCGCTTCCCAGCTGGATTTGAACCGCCGCTGGATTTGAACCGCCAAGCCTGCAGGCCGCAGTCCCGCACCCAACCACTTACACCACCGGGGTGCAGCCCCTTTCCTGTTTTTTAAACCACATACTACTCCATTCTGTTGGGACAAATGTCTCTTACTCTGTGTACAGGGCTGTGTGTGTGTGTGTGTGTGTGTGTGTGTGTGTGTGTGTATACCATTAACTATTCAAAAAGTCCCATTCTTCACAATGTCATCCATAGTTTGTTTTGATCCACAGAGTTGAATAGCATTGCATTGTCACATTTCTGGTATTCTGTGCTTTTAGCAAAGATTCAAGAGACACCAGCAACCTGTGCCAAAGCCTCTTCTGAATCTGACCTGAAGGTCTGGCAGTTCCCTATCAATGTGCTATTGCAAGTGTTTATGAATTAGCTTCAGCAACATTTTGTGTATGACATTATTCAGTCATTTTCCTTCTGCTGGGTCATCTTTCTTTAGAATGGCACAAATATGGGCCTCTTCTAGTGGGTTGGTAAACAAGCTGTTTTCCAAAATTTTTTTGCATACAAAAGTAGGCATCTATAGCATCTCATCTATTTTCCTGAACATCTCAGTTGGTTTTGGTCAACTCCTGAAGCCTGATTTTTCAGTGAAGCATGGAGTTCTTCCTTTACTACTATTATTTCTTGAGCACCATGAGACTAACTCTTTAAGGGACTTGAAGTCCTTGACTTTCTGGTTCAAACTGCTAACCTGGTTGTTAGAAGCCCCACCGCTCCACCAGGCTTCCATTGTGCCCATAGGAATGTCAAGTATTGTAACTGAAAGTGTGAATAGAGCCTTCAGTTTCTTTCACCTTGAGATATGTTGAATGTGTTCTTCCCTTTTGGCTTTCCATATTTATGTGCATTTCAATGTTATACGTATTTCTTTTTGCCTTCTGGAGTAACCTCTGAAATCTGCATAGCTTTTTTTTTTTTTTAGCTTCATCATTACTCTTAAACCGCTTTAAAAAGATATCTTTATAAATATATTGTGAAGTAGGGAGTGACATGAGTTCTAGAAAAGAGCTGTTTATAAAAGACTATATTTGATGCATGGGCCTAAGCACTTCATATACTAGTAAATCAATGAATAGAACCACCAGCCATCGATTTGGACTATTTATATTGCTCTATCTCCTGGACCTAGAACAGTGTCTGGTACCTAGTGGATGCTCAATAATGAAATGTTGAATGAATAGATCTTCCTAGGTTGTAGAATCTTGAAATATTGCCCAAATCAGTCTTGAGATATTTCTTGCCTCCTTTATCAGGTCATTAGCAAAGAGCTGACTCTGGTGTCCCTGGCTACATGAGAAAGTGTAAGAAGCGATGATTTATTTCTGCAGGAAGCATTTGGGGAGTACCTTTGGAGTCCTTTTGAAAGAGGCTGAGGACTGGAATTCTCCACAAAGCCATTAGTTGCTGATTTTGCTTTGTTGTAAAGCAAGAGTTGATCATAGGTGTCTGTTGTGGGAAGATGCAGAGAGGCTTGGCATCACTAGAAGTAATACTCTTGGTCACAGGCGGTCTGTGAGCAGATACTCCTGGAAGCCTACAGCACATTCTGAGCACATTGCGGCCGGGAAACATGGGCAATTCTTGGCTTTAGGTGTCACATGGCATTCTTCACCCTTTGGTCTCCCTGCTGCTCTCTGTTGGACAATGAGGGACTTTAGTTTTGAATGGCATGCACTTCTGAAAACAAGTGCTAGCCAGGGAATTCTGGGCCTTTAGCTTTCCCAAATGGTGGAGTGAGTGGTACCACGCACTCTGCTTTGGGTGCCATGATTGTAATGGCAGTTCTGCAGTTAGTTGTCTAAAGGGAAAGGGGGTGGTGGTGGAAATCCTGGGTATAGTGGGGATTTGCCTTCTGGGCCGAGGGGCTGAACCAGTGCAGTCTGAGTGCTGGTGGGGGCTGGAGGTGATTCGAAGCAACTTCAGCAGGTTCTGAGGGCTGGCTGGTCTCATGCCTGGGAGCCCAGGGGGCGGGCACCAAGAGCCTTCCTGGGTGTGTGTCTTTAATGATGTGCATGTAAACTTGAACCATCACCCCCCAGTCTCAGCATTGGTCGCAAGATCTCCTGAGAATACCCCAAATTGTGGGTTTGGACCTTTTAATAAGGCATCGTGTTTGCCTATAACCTACAGACATCTTTCCATATATTTTACACCATCTCTAGATAACTTATAATACCGAGCACAATGTAAATGCTGAACAGCACATTAGACTCCCTCTTCAGCCTTTGAGGCATTCCTTTGACTTCATAATTGCTTTGTTTCTCCCCTGTATGTTCCTGCGGCCAGGTGATTTGGCTCTGTGGAGGCGGAAGCTGTGAATACAGAGGGTCAGCTGTCTATATGGTAACGCTCAGGGCAGGGCCTGTGTGGAACCTTGTAGGGATACTGGCGGAGGGAACCTTTAGTTATGTTTGAACCACATCAGTGCTGAGTTTTCTTATGGGCCACAACTCTAGGCCAGACACTGTCCTCAAAGAGGAGACATGACCCCTGTATCAATGACAACAGAAACACGATATTTCGTGATTTCCAAAACAACGTCCCCGTTGGTTAGCTCAGTGGTCGGCACACTGCAGTTCGCAAGCCATATGCGGCTCTTTCCGTGTGATTGTGCGCCTCTGAAGTAGCCTTGAAAATATTTGAAGGTTATTCCTTCAGAGCACGGTGATTTCATTTGCTTGAAAAAAAAAACATATTTAAGGCTCTTGAGTGATTTTAAAGTTGTTAGGAGGGACAGGATTGGCTCTTTGGTCTCAAAAGTTTGCTGACCTCTGGGTTAGCTTGTTTGAAATTCACCATAGCCTCTAAGTTAGATAGGCACAAGGAGGATCATTACCCTTTTACAGATGAGCAAAAACTGAAGCTCATGCAGGTGAGGAGATTTGCTCAAGGTCACCCAGTTAGCAAGAAGAAGCAACGTCTGAAATCCAGGGACCCTCACGGAGAGTCGCCTGCTGTCCTTCGTTCTTCCATGTCTGTCAGCTCCTAATCATGGGAACAGAGAAGCACACGTGACGTGGTTCACAGATGCGAGGGTTGTCCTGACAGGAGTAGCTGAAGGTTAGAGGCAGCGGTGTAGAGGACAAGCCAGAGTTCTTGGAGCAGGTGACCTTGAGCTGCCCTGGAAAGGAGAGGAAGCTGTGAGGTGGGGCAGAGGGCTGCTATGCGGTGCTGCCGCAGTGGTGGCAGACACTGTTATTTAAACCCACTCATGATGATTCCTGGGCATGCAGAGAGGCTGAGAGGAGTCAAGGGCACTGAAGGCCCAAATAATTACACTCCAGAGGAAACAAACACCTCATTTGAACTTACAGCATAATTGCCCTTTCTTAGATCAGTGGTTCTCAACCTTCCTAATGCTGCACCCCTTTAACACAGTTCCTCATGTTGTGGTGACCCTGTATGTGGGTGTATCTGCATGTGGGCAGTCCCACCTGGAGACAGACAGAGGAGCGGGGTCTTCATTTGTAAAGCCATCAAAAATAGGGTCTTAGATGACCCCTGTGAAAGGGTCGTTTGTGACCCCCAGGTTGAGAACTGTGGTTGTAGATAAACTTTCACCACATTGCTTACAAAAAGCAAAATGACTTGGAGTGTATTTCTTCCACTCCTTGTTCCCGGATTTCCTTGTTAGCATCCAGGAACTCGTCACTCTCTGCCAGTGAGCCAACTCAGACTCATGCTGAGTCTATAGGGCAGGGTAGAATGGTCCCTGGAGCGGCTGGTGGTTTTAGCCACCTGACGGGTAATCACTCCACCACCAGGCTTCCTCTTGTTGGAAGGGGGAAAAGGGTGAGGATGAGGGGGAAGAGATTTCAAAAGCCCCAAAAGCCGATGTAACCCCCAACTAGCCATCAACCCTTCTGGTTAGGTAGGACTGGGCTGTATTGATCAGATGTCTCCTAGCTGTGGCAGCCCCACAAGTTAAAAGCCCATCTTGGCCTGGGTCCTGACGCAGGAAAGCAGAGCAGGAGGAACAGGAGACGACGCCACCAGGATTCTGGCCGAGACTTTGGAAGAGACTTCCTGGCTTTTGCCAGGCCTCAAACTAATGAATCTCTTCTTTTCAAAATTAAATCACGAATGACATTTTTTTTGATCTTGTAAAGTCGGACTTCAGCCAAAAGAATTTTTTTACAAGGTCCCTTAATATTTTGCTCAAGTTTCTCCCCCCCCCCCACCCCCTTCAGCCACTGTTGGAGAGGTTCTCTTCTTCAGCCATTGGATTGTTTTAAAATCTGAGCAAATATCACTACTGCTGATGACAATAAAGGCTTGCCTGTGGTCTGAGGGGTCACCTGGCCATGCCATCTCTTCTTTACGTTTACTTGCCTCCCCCAACACTAGCTGATGCGTGCAGAGTCCTGGTGGCACTGTGGGTTTGGCATTGGACCGCTAAGCCCAAAGTTGGTGGTTCAAACTCCCAGCTGCTCCACGAAAGGAAGATGAGTGTGTCTGTTCCTTTACAGATGGAGTGTTAGAAACAACATACAAGGTCACCATGAGCCCGCATTTACTTAACGGCTTCCCCTGCCCCCACCCTAGATGACTGGTAGGAATGATAACCCTAACTTTCCCTTTTTAATTTAGGGTACAAAGTCAGATTCTCCGAAGAGAAGTAACACAAAGATTGCAAGGATTTCTCACACTGTAGCACAAGATGCAAATCCTTTTCCTTGCTGTAACTTTCAAAGCTACCGAGCTGAAATGGAATGACACAAGTCCTCCTATTTAATGTTCTCTAGTCTCTGAGGACAGTTTCATCCAAGTCCTATGTTCATGGGTGAAGACAACGTTATCCCATGGCAGAGGGCCAGGACAATCCCTAACCCACTGTTAGGGTTGAATTGTGTCCTTCAAAATATGCTGCAGATCCTAACCTCTGCCTGTGGTCATAATCCCACCTGGGAATGAGTCATGTTTATTGATTGTGCTAATGGGTTAGGATTATTGCACAATATGCTTGGGGCCAACCTATTTTAAGATATAGAAGAGACTGAGCAATGAAGCAGAGATGGGGGAGGAGAGATACCAAGCCGCAGGAAGATCTCCCAGAAGCCGAAGCTCCGAAAAACCGAAGACCTCTCGCAGAGCTGACAAAGAAAGGCCTTCTCTTAGAGCTGACACCTGGAATCGGGTCGCAGCCTCTGAAACGGTGAGAAGATAAATAGCTGTTTGTTACAGTCATCAACTGTTAGAATAGCACAAGATAACTAAGACACCCACAACCACAGGATTGTCCCAGAGTCCCTGGCACATTCCACCCTTCAGTTATTTTCATTGATTGGGAACAGATGGGCACAGGACTCTTGAAGACTTCAAGTTTAAGTCATAGTAAAGTGACTTGTATTTGGCCCTTATCCAAGCAAAATGAAAGAAGGGGCTGTTGTTGTTCTGGCTCAGATACAGTATAGGATTCATAAAGTAATGACCCTTTGATTTGATAATGACTTGTATCTGGCCATTTGATAATGACAAGAGAGTCCAAGGCTGCCAGGATAGGCACTTTCATGGCCGCAACTCAGAGACCACCATTCATAAGTCTCAAATTGGTTACAGATTTGTGGACTAGCCTTGCCTCGTTGACTTCCTTTCATTTCTAACTCTGGTTTCTCTGTATTGTGTCGGTTGGTTAACTGTGTAAGATTTTCTCATTTCAGTTGGATTCAGGGTTATCTATCCATTGAAAAGTTCACTGCTGTCAAGTTGATTCTGACACAGAGCGCCCCTCTGCCAAAAAGTTTACTTTTTCCTACTCTCATCATTCCTCAGTCAGGGAGTTCTAGACTCATAGAATCTTATAGATGGTATCTTAAAATGTATATATAGCTTTATTGACCATATGGCTCACATATTATACCTGCGCACAGTTCAGTCACATTAAAAAGCATAGTACAATTTACGGATGACACCTTAGAGTCTATTTAGTGGGCCGTTCTACTAGAGGCAAGAATTGATGAGGCGTAATGAACTCTAGCTTCAGTAACAAGGTGTTCGTGATCCACAAGACAACTCGTTTTATTGTTGGACAGATTTAATTTGTTAGTAAATTATATTACGTAATTGGAATCTGGCTTTCTTTAACTTATTGTGCACACTGATTTTAGTTCCATCCTCTGGGGTAGTGCAGAATTATGTAATTTTATTTCTACTTGAGGTCCTTGAGATAACTGAGGACAGTGGTGATTGTTACCACATAGCCTATTTGGCAACACTGTATACTTTTCAAGGGGCCCTCGTAGTGCTTTGGACAGTGTTATGCTTCAGGATGCTAACGATGAGATCAGCGGTTCAAGATCAACAGCCTCTTTGTGGGAGAACGGTGAGCCTGTCTACTTAAATAAAGATGTCCAGGGCTAGAAACTAAGGAAAAGCTAACTGGTCTGCGCGAGAATCTACTTCGTGGCTGTGGTGGGGCGCACCTTTCAGGGCTTCTTCGTTTGATGTTGGTTGATTTCTGCGTCCTCCTAATTTTCCTTTCTCTTCCTCTACACTTTTTTAGGCTTAGGCATCTTCCCTATTTTGTGTTCCTTACAGATGTATGCCTTTCATGTGTCCAACATGTTTTAAATCATCCAAGCATTTTCTTCTTTCCTTCCCACCGTTAGTACTGAGTGCTTTTGTGTGTGGCTGGTCTAGGCTGGAGCAGCAATGGAGCAGGTCAACTCCCCGCCTTCTAAAAGCCCTGCCTGCTAATGTGCTCAGCATGATCTTCTCCAGTTGCTTGGTTGTGTCCATAAGGAAAGAGGGCCAGCTACAGCACAGCGGAGACAGAGACCAGTGTTGGGTCTGCCTAACTGCTCTCTCCCTCGCCTTCTCTCCCCACACGCCATGTTTCTGTATTAAAAGACGTCTGTGCTTGAGACAGCCAACCTGTTGAGGACAGAAGCCTAAGGTAAAATAAACTTTGGGGCTGAGAATGGAAGCCTTAACCTATGGCTGATCCTTCAAAGGTAGATGTTCCATATTCCCCCCAGAGTTGGGAGTGTCCCTTCTGAGCTGACAATAGAGGGAAGCACGAAAACCAAATGGAAATGTCAACCAAGTGAGAAGAAGCAGATGGTGCTCGGGATGGAATGTGACAACAGAGTCTTGAAAAATCTTGGCTTTAGGCCAGAAACAAAGAAAGAAAACATATCCAGAGGAGGAGGGGAGTGGCTGGAGGGGAAGGTTATGATCCCAAAAGTCTGTCTGTCTCATGTGAATGGTTCTGATAAGGTGCCAAGGTAGCCTACACGTCTTCTATTCAGTTGCGATTCCTGCCCTCTTCAAGTGGTCCTGAGAGAACAGACACCTGAAGTCATTCGATGGCTTTGGCCCGTGTGTCCCTTCCCCTACTCCTGGATGCTAACTGTCCTGATTGAAAATCAAGGAAGATGTATGTCAGGCTTGTCTTTCAGCCTGCAAATTCAGTCTGGATGTTGAGCGAATAGTCAGGAAGCTGGATTATATGAAGAAGAATGCAGCATCAGGATTGGAGGCAGACTTGTTAACAACCTGTGATATGTAGATGACCCAGCCTTGCTTGCTGACGATGAGGAAGACTTGAAGCATGTGGGGATGAAGATCAAGGATTGCAGCCTTCAGTTTGGATTACGACTCAATGTAAATAAGACCCAAATAAGGGGGGAGGGGGAGAAAGGGGGCAAATGAGGAGCTAATACCAAGGGCTTAAGTAGAAAGAAAATGTTTTGAGGATTATGATGACAACAAGTGTACAAATGTGCTTTGCATTCAATGGATGGATGGATGGATGGATGGATTATGATAAGAATTGTATGAGCCCTCAAGTAATGATTAAAAAATAAATAAATTAATTTAAAAAATTAAAGGAATAAACCTCTTAAGTGAACATAAGATACCTATTCGTCAATTTATCCAATGTTCAATTACTCTTACACTTTGTATAATAAAGGGATTTTCCCAAAAATAAAACAAAAAAAGGGAAATCAAGTTCTTCCCAAGTGGACCAAGAGGTAACATCATGATCAGTAGAGAAAAGATCAAAATTGTCAAGGATTTGCTCTTCCTTGGATCCACAATCAATGCTCATGGACACAGCAGCCAAGAGGTGAAGATGTATGACATTAGGTAAACTGCTGCCCAAGACCCCTTTAGAGTATTAAAAGGGAGGGTGTTACTTTCCAATAACTCTCACGCATGTGAAAGTTGTACATTGAGTAAAGAAGGTCAAGGAAGAATCCGTGTGTCTGAATTGCGATGCTGGAGAAAAATATTGAAAGTACCTTGGACTTCCAAAAGAACTAACCAATCTGTGTTGGAAGATGTGCTCCTTAAAGCACGGGTAAGGAGGCGTCTTCCCCGTCATGTACTGTAGACATGCCATCAGGAGAGACCAGTTCCTGGAGAGGGACACCATGCTTGGTAAAGTAGGGGGGCAGCCCCAAAGAGGAAGGGACTGATGAGCTAGATAAGCACATCCATGGGCTGCAACCATGGGCTCAGGAACCATTGTGAGGCTGCCCCAGGACCAGGCAGAGTTTCGTTCTGTTGTATGGAGGGTCGTTATGGGTCAGAACCACCTTGACGGCCCCTAACAACAAAAACAACTAGCCTGCCTTGTGATTACATCTCTGCACAAGGTCAAAGGCAATTTTCAAACCAGAAGAGCCATCAAATTGCTCTTAGTCACTTGCTTTTGTCTTCTAAAGAGTCAAGCCAGAGATTGTTGGGGAGTTGGGGGTTGTGCGCATTTGTTTGGGTGACATTCCTGATACGCACAACTGGGCACAGTTTCATCCTGCTCACAAGTGAGGTTTCCAAGAATGCCTCTAAAGTTCACAGGCACAGGGCAAAGAGCCTGGTGGCGTGGTAGGTTGTGCATAGGGCTGCTAACTAAAAGATCAGCAGTTTGAAACTACCAGCTGCTCTATGAAAGGTGAAACTTTCTACTCCCATAAAGATTTACAGCCTCAGAAAACCACAGGGGATCCCATCCCCCTGGTGGCACAATGGTTTTGTACTGGGCTGTTAACTGGCAAGAAACCCACAAGGCCTATCCTACTCTGTTCTGTGGGGTCACTGTGAGTCAGAATGGCTTGGATGCCAGTGAGGGTCTTTGGTTTTTGATGATTTGCTTTTGTGCCTATGTGGAAGCAACCCTTGTTTGAGTAAAGGAGTTAGAAAATGCTCATCAGGAGCAGTAGTCAAAGGGTATCATGGTCTTGTGAAAAGGCACTCAGATAGGCTTGTCTTTTGTACTCACAGACCCCAAGAACCTCCTGGTTTTTCCTGCTCTTGCCATTTGACCTATTCACAGGAAGAACACTCTCTCCTACTGTTTTACTGCTCTGTCTCAATCCTGCTAGCTTCTTTTTCTTCCTGGCAGCTTTAAGGACCAGCTCAAGACCCAGTCACTCCTTGGGCAATATGCCTGTGGATGGTACTTTGTCCTCTAGCTGCTACCCTGTGTTTGACAGTCATACGGATGTCCTGGAGGCTGGAATGTTGTATGTGGTCAAAAGATGTGCTTTGTCTTTGGTACTGCCCTTGGTGTGGGACGCTTCAGTCCCTTAAGCACTGGCACTTAGAGACAGAAACCGGACGGGAGTCTGAAAAGGGAGGGTGTGGTGGGTTGAGTTGTGGATGGGGTAGGAGGAAAGGGTGACAGAGTGTTGCTTCTATTCTAACTAAGAACAAAGGCAGCAATAATCTCATCACCTCTCACCACCCTCCCTCTGGGGCCATAGCCCTAGGGGCAGGGCTGTTTCCCCCCCCCCCCCCCCCCACTCCTGAGAATCTTCTCCTGGAAGCTAATTTCTCCTCCCAGACCAAGGTGGTCATTGATGTTTGTCTCCTTAATTTCATTTAATCTGTGAAAGAGGCTGGGTGTCTAAAGTGAAAAGAGAACGGCAAAGGTCTCTATTGGGTGTGATTTACCCCTGGGCCCAGCATCCTCCAGGGAAGCCTGGTTGATTCTCTTTGAGATTTCCAAAATATGTAGCTCAATAACAAGCCTAGAATCTGTGTTCTATAAATGCATTCTGATTGCTTGACAACGGAGTACAATTTGCCAAACCTCGTAAAAACAGCGAAGTGAGTAATAACGCAGTAATCTCTTTATGGGGAACTTTTCACCATTCAGGACACAGAAATTACCTTTCAGGGACAAAGACAATAGCATTCACAAGATGATGCATACAGAGACCAGACCTCATTGACTTATAATTGTGTGAAAATTAAAGTTCCCAACTGAGTCATTTTTGATGTTATTTTTTTACCCCTTTAATGTTTCCTAGGACAGATATTAGGGAGGTGTCCTGCCCTGTTGATACATGAGTGAAGTCTGCTCATGAGGGAGGCTACAGAGAAGTCCTAGTTAGTAAGTTGGGGGAAAACATTGCTTGGCACACCTTCACGTGCCTGCCCCGTACGATGGGTAGGTGGTCTACTCTGTACAAGAAGTTAAGTGACTCCAGTTGGATAAAAACAAATTAAAACAAAGAAAATGGCAACTACATCAAAGTCTGTTACTGGGAAACCTAGCTGGAGCACTCTGTGCCCGGTAAGGACAGAAGTATGGTCTTTTCCCATAATATCACTATCGCCGAAAGGATGGAGCACCTGAAACTCTCGTGGCTGATGGTACAAAAAATGGTACCACCATTTTGAAAACATTTTGGTGGGAGATTTATGTGTGCCTTATTCGCTGTCACCAAGTAAATTCTGACTCAGAGACCTTACAAAGACAGTATAGACACTGTCAGATATGGCATATAAGACTGTCAGTCTTTACAAGAGCAAAGAGCCTCTTCTTTCTTTGCTGGAGTGACTGTTGGGGGTTGAACTACCAACCTTACACTAAGCAGCCCAACACTTAACCCATTGTACCACCAAGGGTTCCTTAGGTCTGCCCTATCACCCCACATTTCTACCTGTGGATAAACCCAACAGATAATGAATGCTTATGTTCTTAGAATATAGAAAGGAATGTTTATAGCAACTTTTTTTATAAAAGGCAACATCTGAGAGCCAAAAGTGTCCATCCAGGGTAGTAGGAATACATACCTTGTGGTATATTAATGCAAATGAGCACCTTAGAGAGACAAGAGGGGGAGAAAACCCAAACCGTGATATGTTAACAACACAGTGTAACTTGAGTAATATAAGCCAAACATAAAGGACTGTGAAGTATACTTATTCCACTTAAATGAAATTAAAGAACAAGTAGAACTAAATTAAGGTCACCGAAGTAGCAGATGGGTCATTTCTGACTGGGAGGAGGAAGCCCTCTCGAAGCTATCAAGGCTCTCACTTGGGCTCGGGCAGGGCTTATATCCGTGTGTGTGTGTGTGTGTGTGTGTGTGTGTGTGGTTAGGGACACTTGGGTTGGTCCTCAGCTCATAGCCACCCTCAGAGGAGCAGAAAAGAAACTCCGCGGGTCCCGCCTCGCTCTCACAGTGGACGCTGTGTCCGAGCCCAATGTTGCGACTGCTGTGTCTATCCTTCTTGTCGTGGCCCGCCTTCTCTTTTTGTTGCCCTTCTTTATCAAGCTTGATGTCCTTCTTCAGGGACTCGTGTCTCCTCACGGCATGTCCAAAGTATGTGAGGCGAAATCTCTCCATTCTGGCCTCCAAGGAGCATGTTGGCTGGACTTATTCCAAGACAGATTTATTTGTCCTTTTGGCAGTCCATGGGACTTTCAATATTCTTTGCCAGCACCATACATCAAATACATTGATTTCTCTTTGGTCTTCCTTATTCAATGCTCAATTTTCATATGCATATAAAGTACTGAAAATGCCCTGGCTTGGGAGCATTGATTAGATGTGTGTGTGTGTGTGTGTGTGTGTGTGTGTGTGTGTATTGTTGAGCTATACTTTTAGGTTTTTTGTCCATTACTGCATGCAAATTATACCTTAATTTTTAAAAAGTGAAGAGAAAGAAAAAAGGGATACTACTGAATTCCCCCCATCCCTGTGTCTTCCGTTTATCTGAAGGTGGACAGACAATGTCCTTCTATACTGACAAAGCATCTATCCATATCTATATTAGAGCAATCAGAGGACAAAATTGTGGAAACGTCTTAGCCCGACCAAAAATATTGAAATAATAGGTCATTTACTAGACTGAGCGGCTTAAGAGCACAGTCTAAAGCAGTGGTTCCCAACCTTCCTAATGCTGCGACCTCTTAATATAGTTCCTCATGTTGTGGTGATCACCTAGCCATAACATTTCGTTGCTACTTCATAATTGTAATTTTTCCACTGTTATGAATCTGGCAACCCCTGTGAAAGGGTTTTTCAACTCCCAAAGGGGTTGCGACCCCCAAAGGGTTGAGAACTGCTGTTTTAAAGAAAGGGACAGCTAACTCGGTGTAGTTTACAAGGACAATGTGTCCCTCCTGAGGGGTGAGTAACTACTGGGGTCTCCAAAGCAAGTGAAACTCACAGGGGGCAGTTCTACCCTGCCCTCTCCTGATCACCACTGAGTTCAGTGTTCTGGTTTCAAGCTAGGGAGTGGCTATCTAAGGTGCAACTGTTGGTGTCTCTCCATCGGAAGCAAAGAGTAAAGAGGATTCAAGGTCAAGGAAGAAAATCCAAGGTATTTGAAAGCAAATAGTCCAAAGGGTCCATGCACCCTGAGACTTGCCCTCTCCTGCTCTGAGGCGAGAATGAGAAGAGGCGACTGGCTACCACTGCCATATCTTCTGAAGGGGTCACAGTAGCAGGTCTTGGGTAGACATGTCGAACAAACGCAGGCTCATGGAAAAGACCAGGCTTGTATGATGGAGAGGGGCCAAACTCTCAGTTCTGTGACCTTTGTGATCCTTCCAGCCTGGAACATAACTTACCTTGGTGGTCAGTCAGGCCTGCGTGGGGACAGTAACATTATGGAGTCGATCACAACCGGCCCCACAGGACCCAGAGAGCAGCTTGTGCTCGGGATCAAGCTCAAACAGCAGAAAGACATGGGAAAGGAGGAGGGAGCAGCTGTAGGCTACAGGAGGAGAGGCGGAGGGTGCTGTCAAGTTGCGGGCATTGCGGTCGATGTCAAGAAAACGTGCGTGTGTGAGCCTTTGAACGGAAAACCATTTGTTCCGTAAACTTTCACTCAAACTACAACGAAAAGTTAGAAAACAAACAGCGACAACAATGACCCTTGTTCCCGAAGCTCCTTGTGAATTGTAGTTGTTTCCGCCGGCTGTTAAGTTGCTCTGGGAAACCCGTGCCTGGGAGTTGGGAGGCGCCTGCTCTGGTCTCCAGTGCCCAGGCTTGCTCATGGGAATTCACCAGGGAAGTATGAAACGGGCATCCAACTCCCTGATCGACCATTACCTTACAGGACAGAGTGAACCTGGAGTTCAGTACAAGTTGTTAAAGGGTTTTTGAAAATATCAAAAGTACAATCCAAGTACTGAGACTTATTACTGCACTTGAACCAGGGGAGGTTGATAGCAACTGCTGATTTGAATCCTACAAGGTACTGCCTGCTGTCAAAGAGCATGCTGTGACGACCAGCAGTTGGGCTGCATTTTATGAAAAACAAATCACTTTGATACTCTACCTGGGGCTGTCCAGGGCAGGGGTGACATCAGGCTACAGAGGCACCTGCAGGTGACGCCTCTGTCAGGAAAAGTGACAGTGGAAGCAATGCTCTGTAGGTGATGTTAGAAGATCTGCAGGGTTTGGATGGCACCGTGGCCAGCATCCAGTGTTAGATGATAGTTTGTTTCCAGGCAAAGCCCTTGAACCACTGTGTTTGATTTGGAGTTTTTGGTCAAGTGGCTATAAGATATGAGACGATCTCTTGTTTCCCTGGGCCTCGGTTTTCCATCCGAAAAATAGGAGATGGCATAATCTCCCAGGTGCCTCACAGCTCAAACTTCCGTTGTGTCTTCTAATTCATTCTTGAGTATTCTGTCTATTCATGGCCAAGTTCAAAATCTCAGTTGGCTTTCAAACTCCAAATTGGCTTCCTCTCTCCACATAGCCATTGCCTACCACTTGGAGTCTTCAGGGAATGCGAGTTCATTTCTGAACTCATTAATCATTATCAATGATTATCATCATTATCAATCATATCAATCAATCATTATCATAAAAGCAACTCCACTGCCAAGCATCATGGAGAGTTGCGAAACTGTCTGTGATTGGGGGTTATCGATTCCCCATCATTTTGATGACCCTTGAGTCTTTCTACCATTCGTGGCCAAGACCAGAGCCGCCTGATCACAGTCACCTCCCCTGCAGCCTCCCTCAGCCCATTGGGAGTCCTGGCCTGCACCTTCCATGAGGAGGGATGCTGTGTGTTGAGCAAACATCTTCTTTCCTCCTGGACATTCTGGGCAG
This sequence comes from Nesogale talazaci, assembly GCA_004026705.1. Taxonomy (NCBI): domain Eukaryota; kingdom Metazoa; phylum Chordata; class Mammalia; order Afrosoricida; family Tenrecidae; genus Nesogale; species Nesogale talazaci. The sequence goes on from PVJH01009579.1 coordinate 68,123, forward strand.
AAGCCTAATTTTTCACATGGCAGGACAAAGGAAATCGGGGGGAGGGGGTGAACAGCAGGGAGAGAATGCCTGGGAAGGAGTCAGGCCCGAGTAGGGACTGAGAAGGGAAGCTGAGGGGCATGTAACTTTCCCCTGTTCTACCACTGAGCCCCCACACTGCCATCCAATGAAGGGATTGTCCCTTCAAAGCAAACTCCCAGAGGAGAACTCATCTCACCAGGGGCCGAGGAGGGTTATGTACAAACGGTTTGGTCTGCTTTCTGGGAACCATTTTCAGATCTGGCATTGCTTTTTGTTTTTTTTTTTTTTTCACTGCCCTTACTGATGACCAAACATTAATCTCTGAATGCTACTTTGGTTCTTAGATCCAGCTCAGCTTCATCTGATACCCCATCTGAGGACGAGGAGACCAGACCTGCCCAAGCTGAGCGACCATGTTTTTAGAGGGGGAAAAAAAGGAATGACAAAATTTGCTTGTTTTTTAAATTCTCAAATGACAGTGAGGTCTGTTCTCAAAGGAAGCTAAAAATGTCCTTCGCATCTGTTGGGATCAGCAGAGAGCCCAGGGGGCTGCTGTGAAGGACAGCCCTCACTGTCTGTTCATTTCTGGAGGCCACGGGTGGTCCTCAGCACCTGGCATGTGCCTGCTTGTGGATCTGTGCCAGGCCCTTATAGGGGAGAGGAAATGGTGAATTTGGGGCTCTTTCCAAGTCCCCCTTCGTTTCTTGGGGAAGGGATTAAAATATAATGTGGGCCAGGTCAGCCTTAAACCGCAGGCAACCACCCTGGAGAGGTGGGCAGGAATAGGACAGAGCGTTCCTAGGTAGGCAGCACAGCCAGTCAACACAACCAGCTGCTGGTAGGCATTGGAGGTTTTCTGAGTGCCTCCAGAAGCTCTGCAGAAGAAAGACCAATTTCTGAAAGATCAGTCCTGGCACTGCTGTGGAGCACAGTCCTCTGACACACATGGGCTGGCCGCAGTCACAGTCCCAAAGATGGTGACTGGTTTAGTTCCTGACATAACTCAAGTGGCCTTTCTTTATGTTGTTTTAAAGAGCAATTCTTCAAAAGAGTTGGAGGATGCCAGAGTTGGGCTTCTGCATTGTATGTTGCCCAGTGGGGACCATCTGTTTCCAAGGACCAGGCCCTTCTCCGGAAGTTGGAATGTTGAGATGGCCCTAAAGCGAACGCTATGAACGACTCGTGAGTGTTCTCCCCGGCAGGGAGTACCTCTTGAAGATGAACTACTGGGGGGTTTAGCAAACATTTCTGCTGTCAGAGGCCCACAATTCTGAGTAGAGGCTCAAGCCACCTCCAGAGACTCAGAGCCCTGCCCAGACCTAGATCCCCAGAGCAGCATGTACTCACAGATATACCTGTCCCAGAGTGTTTGTTAAAATGCTGACTGACCTGGCTTTGAAGTGCACTTTGTGCTCACCACAAATCCAGGAGACACTAGTCAAGATGGTCGGACTCAGTGATATCCAAATCATCCTGGGTGAGTAGGGGAAAGGTGGGCAGGTGGCCCGCCTGCCAGGGTTTGGACAACAGAAGGGGACATTTAGATGTGTTAACTGTGAGGAGGAAGAGAGCCATACTGGCACACGTTGAGGTGGACGTGAGCATTGTGCTCTGATGATGGGGACACTAAACCAACTCCTTGACCCCTATTTGCTGCAGTCCCTACCCTCCAGGTACACACACGGTTGGTTCTATACACTGGGGCCACACCAAATAACTTATGGTAAAGTGCTGTAGGGTGGAGTGACATGGTCAGAGCAGATGGTGGCTTTTCAAGAGTAGAGAACTGGTTGCCATAATTGGGGGGGGCTTTGGGGTGGGGGAGTCAGCTGCCCCTGGCAGGTGTGGCTCACAGGGCTGCGTAGAAGCATGGAGGTGGGCCTCCCACTGAACGAGTGGTACAGTCTAAGTGCAGTGGAATGAGCAGTACAGATGTAGGTGAAAAGGAGACATAAATGTAAACTATCTTGTCTTCTTCCCTCGCTCCTTGCATGGGTGAGAGCTGGGATTCCAGGGAGGACTCTACAGTGGCTACTGCTACCCTCTGCTTTTTTTAAGTTGTGGTTTGGATGAAAGTTTGGAAGCTATATTAATTTTCTATTCAGTAATTCACACAGTCTATGTTTGAGTGACATTAACTGTCAGTTCCCCCCATCTGTCTGCCACTTCTTAACAGAGTCTTCAGGGGGAATGTCTCCCTTTATTTGACCATTCCCGTGTGTGCTGGAGGTCAGGAGAAGCCAGGAAAGGCGTTCCTTTTGAAGGCTGAGACATTGTGACCTAGAGACAGAACAGAAGCGCACGACCCTGTGGGTCTGGGGTGGAGGCAGGGGATGGCTGATAGAGCCTCAGTGGCCATGATGACTACTATGACAGTGTCTGGTGGTCTACTGACTGCTGAAGGTGGAAGCAAAGGGTGCAGCTTCCTTGCCGAACAATGGGACACTGTGTTTGATTCTTTGGGGCTTTTGTGTCATTGTTTATGAGCCTGGGTAAGAAGTATGGAAACAAAGGAAGTCAGAATAGCCCAGTGAGAACCTAAGCCTTGCAGATTGCCTATGATTCCTGGAAGGCTATTACCTTGGGGCCTGGCCTGGGAATGATGCCTATCCCTGGCACATTAGTGGTCAATCACCTTCAACTACAGTTGATGCCACATGGAGTTATGTCACTTTCCCTGCTCCCCATCCCGTCTCTGAGCTCATGGCTGTGCATTCAGACTTGCAGAACCCTCTAGGACAGCAATTAGCTACTCTTTGGGTGGACCCAGTCTTTTCCATCCTCCCCGTCAAGACCATTCATAGCTCCCCTAACTTTGAAGTCAGCCAGCTCTGACTGAAGCAGGGGGGTGGGAGGATGTCTGTGCTCCCTACTCTACCTCTGTCGCCCACGAGTACTTACCCCGAAGAGGAGTGCTCTGTTGCTTGGCAACGTTCTGACGTGGTTTTTGGTGCTCAGAATATCTGACAAATCTCAATGTTTCACACTCACCGCGCAGAGACGGAAGGGCAGATCAAAGGGCAAGCCTTAGTGCTGAGTGTCAGGGCCACAGATGAGGAGGATGATTTGTATCAGAAGGTCACAAAGCTATGGAGGACACAAAAGGTTCCCTGACATTCTCCTCCCTCCCCCCCACTCTCCCCTCATTCCATGAAGTTCCTAGGGACCTTTTGGTTCTCTGTCACCAAGATCCACGGGCTGTCCCCCTTAGGAGCAGCGTTTTCTGCTGGGTGCTGAAGAGGACAGTGGGAAGAAGCACCAGATGTGTGACTCTTAGACAAGACTCTGGCCCTTGGAGAGCTACCAGCTTGTTAGAGGGGCGAGTCTCTGAGCTTCTGGTCTTCACCTCTGTGGGCCTTTGACCAGGGAGGCCAAAGTTGTAGCATGGTGCTCTCTGAGATTGTTCATCTCTGAGTGTGTTGTGATGCCTTTAGCACAGATAGATGTGAGATGATAGAAAAAGTCAGTGGCTAAAACCATTGGTACAGCTACGGTGAGGGCGGGGCCAGAGGGCCTGCTTCAAGAAGACCTGTGGAAACAACTTTTGTGGCAGAGACGATGAGCTCTCCTCTCAGGGGTCCAATCACGGGTCCTGGGACCCTCCTCTTTGACATTTTATGGTGAGATGGTCTGTCTGTAAGAGCATATCTTTGGACACAAAAAAAATCAAAGCAAGGAGGCGACAAAAGGACCTTGTTTCTCTGAACAGGTGCTGATGGGTCAAGATTAGGATGTATGTGTTGACCAAGAGAAGCTTTCTCAGAAGCAGAACTAAGCACGGAGTTTTTGGTGACTTCTCTATGGTCTGATCCTCTTGAGTCATATTTGGCCTGCGTGTTAGTTCATTAGCTGCCTTTATTCCCCCTGCAAGTTGTTGTGCACCTGCACTCCACTAGGCCCTGTGCTGTTAGCGATGCTGCTGGAACACTTTGCATTTTGCCTGTGAGCTCCTGGGCAGGGGCTCCTCTGACACATTAGAGACTAAGGGGTGGGAATGAGTCCTCAGGACATAAAGGGCAGAATGTTAGGGCTCAGTGAGGGGGCATGCAACCTGGAAAGAGACTTCTATGGAAAACTCAGGGCCACTTGGATTCCTCAGGCAAGACTTTCCAGGCAGGTGTGGGCATTGGTGCGAAGGAGTCAAGGGCTGAGAGCCAGGCAGATCCCTGGGTTTGGATATTGGGAGATCCTGGAACTTGATGGAAAGGACTGTTTCGGGAGGATGGTGGAGCCACAGAAAAGCTCAGTTGCTGCGTCATTGGGAAATTCTCTCTGGTGTCTGACCATGGTCTCTCTTAGGGCACCTTGTCCTCTTTGGAGCCCTTTGGAAGTGTCTGGCCTCCACATCATCACCTGTAAGACCCCCACATTGCCATAAGATGATCAACACCTTCAGGGTGTGGTTACTGTAATCTCTCTGTATCCCCTCACTGGTGGTTGAGGTGAACTGCAGTGAAGCTATGAAATGGACTCTTCTCGAACCCTTCCCCCTCTGACTGACTGACGCACTTGGACAGCCTTCATGAACAGGGCCAGTGATTCTGGCTCCGAATACCCTCACTACCCTCCCAAAGCACCTAAATCCTTGTCCCTGCGCGTAGCTGGTGTGCACGCTCTTGTTACCCACGATTGGCAGGATCTTAATGGGTTATTCCTCATCGGAGGATTTGCCACTTAAAAGAGACATCCAAGCTGAAAGAAATAAATTTCTAACAGTGGACTTTAACTGCCAACGATAAGCAAATAGAGGTGATATTTTGGAGTCTCGGTTGTGTTTATAGACGAGCTATTTCCAAAAAGAGGAATGATCACCCCTCCCTTCACTGCTCTATGCTTGTCAGACCCACCCTGAGGATGGAGTTCAGTTCCAGGTATCGGAAACCCAGGTTTATGGGAAACACGGGGAACAAATAGTCATTAGCCCAGAGGGGACAGCTAGACCCACAGTAATGAGCAGGCTCTGGATCCATGAGAACTGAACAGTGATGGAAAGGATGCCCTGGGCTGGGGACAGCAGTGCAGGGAGAGTTACCAGCATCTAGCCAGCTCCATCTGTGTGCCCTGGACTCTGCCAGGCACTTACTACTTCCAGTATTTTCTCTGCAGAGAGGTCAGTTAAGCGTACCCATGCTTACAGATGGAACAGCTGTGATTCTCACTCAGGTCTTTCTGACTTTAAAGTATTTTGGTTTATTTGGGGGGGGGGGGGCATCACTGCCCTGTGGTGGTGGGAGTAGGAGGCCCAGCCTTTGCTCCTGTGGAGGCGCTGCTGGAATTGAACCTCCATCCCAGTGGGCCGCAGTCCCACACACAACCACTACGCCACCGGGGCTCAGCCCCAAAGTATTTTGTTTTCTCCCTTTGTCTCTCTGTTAAGATACGGAGCGCGATTCCCCCCGTGAGGCCCTCTTTTTGGAGCAGGCTGGGCGACCCCTCAGCAGAGCACAGATGGGATTCCTGCTTGGAGAGGGAAGCGGACTCCACTCTTGTGCAGCTGACCCCATGGAAGCCTCGCTAGCTCTGTTGATAGGCATAATTAAGAGCTGGCTCTGGGGTTTTGTTTCCATTCTCTGTGTGATTCCTCTTCCTCTTACTGGAACACATAGTCCGCATCCCCCTCCTCCCCTACAGCAGCTGTACTGCCTTTCCTGGGGGGTCTAAGACACAGAGGAGGGTTCATCTCATTGTGGGGGATGGCGACCCTGGGAGCCCCTGCTGTTGCCACACGCTTTCTTTTCCTGAGATTGTGATTCAAGGTTATTGTATTCAGATATCCTAGAGGACCCTGCCAAAGGATGTCTTAATGTCTTACTACCAGCCCCCAAGGTTTTATTTCGTTATTTAGTTAGGCTTCCCTGGCTGGGAATGCCATTATTCTTCTGGTCTGAAGTTTCAAGTTCACTACTTTAATCTCCCCCTCCCTCTCTCCTCAGTCCCCAGGACTTCATCCTTTGCAATACCCAGGGCTGGAGTCTTCCTTTCCACCCTCAGGGCTGCTTTCCATCACACATGCCTTCCTCGTCTATCAGGCCCAGTGCTTTCCTTTTTTGGAAAGCTGTTTCCCTCGTTCCAGAAGAGTCTGTGGGTTTTTTCATAGTCTGATTAAGGTTCAGACTCCTCCCTCATCACCCAAGGCTCTCTAGTCTTGCCCAATCCAAATGACGTTTCTCTTCTATTTTCCAGCTGCTCTCTCTCTCTTAAGGGATGTGGTTTTCCATGGACAAGGAGGCCTGGTGGCACAGTGGTTACTCATTGTTCTCCTAATTGCAAGGTGCACAGTTTGAAACCCCCATCTCTCTTAAGGAAGAACGGTGGGCTCCCTCTCTACTCTTGTAAAGAAGTAGTCTCAGAGACTCCCTGGGGCAGTTCTGCCCTGTCCAATAGGATTGCTGTGAGTCAGTATCGACTTGATGATGGCAGGGAGCTTTTTTTTTTTCTTTTTTTTGGTTTTCCATGGAACGTGTGTTTGGCTTTCTCGCCTATGACTGATATTTTTCCTGTCCTGAATACTCATACTTCTTCTCCACCTTTCCCTACCTGCCCTCTCCCCCAATCCACCCCCACCTCTAGGGATCTCCTCTCACTGCATTGTCAGAGTGAAGGCTCCCCATTTAAAACGAGCTGCGATTTATTCTTGTACTCTTGCTTTGGCACTTTTTATAGCATTCACTAATAGTTCATTCTCACATTTAATCTCCCTGGCTGCAAATGAATTCAGGACGAGGGCTTCTTCTCCATAGGACCTAGTGTGGTGCGTGCGGGGGTGTCGGCGAATCCTGGCTTCCCTCCTGTTGGCCACAGCCCCACCCTGCCCCGGGAGTCTTCCCTTGATGACTTTTCTACCGTCCTTGGCTTTGCCCAGGCTGCTTGCCTCCCCCACCCCCACCCCGTCCCCTGCCTACCCTTCTCTCTATCCTCGCCTGACCCATCTGAGAGAAGCGGTGTAGCCCAGTGGGAAGTGCCCAGGCTTGGAGCCGGTTTGAAGCCCAGGCTTGCTACCTGCCCACCTGTGGCTTTGAGTAGCTCACTCTACCTCCCCGAGGCTTGTTTGTGTGTTTGTTTTTTTAATTTCCAGTAGTGACAAATAGGGAAAGTATCCCTGACGCCTAGTTAGAGGTAAGAAATACAAGCTGCACTGGCCGCCCAGCAGGTTCACAGGCCTGGCAGCTCCATGTTGGCTGGAGTCAAACCGTGCTCCCCGGGTTTTCTAAGGATTGGCATGTTTTCCTTTGGAGGCTCCGCTGTGTGAACTTAAAAATGTTCTGGTGAGCGACGGAGCACATCAACTGTTCACACACCTGGGTCCCCAGCGGTGCCTCCTAGTTGTTCCATACACGTTGTGTCCCCTCCCTCGAATCCACCCCACGCCGTCCTCCCCAAGCATTCCTTTGATTTCTGTCCTGTGCCTGCTGCAATCCTGTAGCCCAGAAGGGCGGTTCAGCCTCTCACTTGCGGGATCAGAGACGCTGCCGGCCTCATGTTGTTGGCGAGGGGCAGGCAGGGCTGGGGCTTGGACTGCCGAGTCCCGGGCAGGTGTCTGCCAGCGTGCAGCTGTTCCCCACCCCCCAGGCGGCACGTGCTCCCCCTCCCTCCCCCACCGCCCGGGGGCTGCCTGCGCCCCACGGCCTCCTGCATGGGGCAGAATGGACCCGGAGGGCATGCTTAATGAATACTTGTTGATCTGCTGTTCCTATGCCGCCTATTCCCTTGGCAGGCTGTCGTGTTCCTCCAGGCGGGAGACGGGCCAGCCTCTGGGTTCTACTCTGCCCCCTTCGTTTGGTGTGCGGTGTCAATCTGGTCATAATAAAGGAAGGTTAATTTCAGCCCCAAGAACCAGGGATTGTACGCTTGGGTAGGCGGTCCTGTCCGCGGTTCTCTGGGCTGTCCCCCCGCATCCTGATGACCTCTGCTGGGCATGATTCTGTGGCGTGTCCATTTGTGAGCAACCCCATGGGAGAGAGGCCCGCGTATAGCCCCGGTGCTCTCTGCATGCCGCTCTGCCTCCCCCGCGTACTTCCCCCAACCCCCCTTGTCCCCATCTCCGCCCCCCACCCACTCCCTGCACAACACAGCTCTCCCTGCACTGCCTAAGAATAAATCATCACGGTTGCATAGCAACAACTGGGTTTCCTTTACTCGGCCTTCTCCTCCTCCTCCCACAAAAGTGCCTCAGATCTAAATTTAAGATAGTGGGTCAGGAGCTGCTGCCACCCCACCAATGCTCCTGAACCCCAGCATCCTCCTGCCCTACCCTCTGGTTCACCCGGATCACCTTGACCTGTGGCTGGCACACAGCCGGTGTGCGCAAAGAGAAGAGGCGAACCATGGTGGAGACGGCGCGGGACCGGGCAGGGTCTCACCCTGCTGTGCACAGGGTCATTGTGGGTCAGAACCAACCTGAGGACACCAAAGAACAGCAGCAGCAGCAACAGCATCAGGTGTTCAATGAATGGATGGACGGATAGATGAGTCATTTTCTCAGAAGGCTTGTGGAAATGGGAAATGCTCTTACAGACTCTGGGATAGTCCCTAACTTGCCCCTGTGGCTGGATATGCCCCCACTCCCACCCTCCCCCCAGCCTCCTGAAAGGCCACTGCACATGTTTCTTCATGCCTCACTGGCTGATGGGTGCACAGTGTTTCCCTCCCTCTCTCCTGGAAGCCGGCACTTCAGTCCCTCCACCCATTCACAGCCTCCCCCAAAAGGAGGAACCCGTCCAGTGGGGCTTCATGGCCACTCCTTGGGAAGACAGTCATCTACTGGGCTGGGGAAAGAGGACCTGTTTGTTTGTTTTTTTAAATCATTTTATTGGGGGCTCGTACATCGCTTTTCACAATACATAAATAAACATACTGTGGCAGTCACCTTCACATGGCTGCTGCCATCATCATTCTCCAATCATCCGCCTTTTCCCCTGAGGTCCTAGTATTGGCTTTTCTATCCCTTCCCCCTTTCCTCTGCTCTCTTCCCTCCCACCAACCCTCAACACTCTATAAACTGTTATTCTGTCATATCTTACACCGCCCGACCTCTCCCCCAACCCACTCCCCTGATGCCCATCCCACAAACAGGAGCTTAGGTGTAGATCCTTGCAGTTGGCCTGTTTTAGCCACAGGGGTGTTAGGCTTGCTTTCAGAAGAAGAAGGACTTCGGTAAGCTGAGAACTTCGCAGCGTCTGTCCTAGGTTGGAGTCCTGGCTCCCCTGCTGCAGGAGCCCGAGTGGGTCATAGACTTGTAAAAGGAAGACCACGAGAGAATTTGGCCGTGTGCCAGGCACCAAAGATGCCCAGAGACTGTGATTTCCTTTTCCCTTTCTGTGGGAAGTTTAAATTCACCAGGAAATGTGGCTATGGAGCAGGGGTGGGGTGGGGGCAGCAGCTCTATACAGGCAGGTGGGGAAGGGGAAATGCACAGAGCATCTGTATTTGGGGGTCAGAGGGAGGAGACTCCCTGGACCTGGACCAAATGTCATCTTTTCCAATGGACTTGCCAACTACCCGGTGCTCGTCTCCTCCTCCTCTCCTCAGTTCATCCATCCATCCCAAATTGACTCCGAGCCCTGGTGGCCTAGTGTTACACAGTGGGCCACTAATTTTAGTGTCCAAAGTTCCAAATCACCAGCCGCCATCCTGGCCTATCCGGGTACTGTGGGTTGGCATCAATTCAACAGCATTGAGTTTTTGGAAGCCTGAAGGAAGAGTGGCAGTCTAGGGTTCAAAGGCAGAAGGACAAGTTCAGCTGCTTCTGGGGTCATGAAATGAAGCTTGGAAGAGGAGACTAGGGAGAGGCTGCTTTCGGCCAAAAATAGCATGGGTAGCAGCCCAGAGAACAGGCAGAGGTCAGAGCTGGGGCCGTGCAGGCGCACATTCCTGGTAAAAGACTCAGAGTTCTGCTAAGCCATTCTCCATCCCTCCCACCTGGGTCCTGCCCCTGGAGCCTGCCCAGAGTGGGCATCCAGTGTCTGGCCTCCCCTTCCAGTCTGCCCACCACTTCCTTCTCATCCCTGTCTTTTCTTGCTACACCCCTCCTCTCACCCCTCCTTAGCCTCTACTTGCTAGACTGTACAAACCCAGCGCTTTACCCTGCACTGTGATCCGGGCCTCTGTCCATCTGTCACCAGAAACCACAACCTGGGCTCTTGGATGA